>CAUYQG010055706.1:0-33336 GCA_963574415.1 Tarsius wallacei | reverse complement strand
GTTCGTTATTCTACCCCTTGGATTTTGGAAATATAGCAATTTTTGGTTGATAATCAAATTCACTTGAGGAAATATTCTGAAGTAGGCTCTTAAGTGTACCCTTCATTTAAGTCAATTTTATAATGAAAGTCCAATTTATTTATTTATTTATTTATTTATTTATTTTTTGAGTTGGAGTCTCACTCTGTTGCCCAGACTGGAGTGCAGTGGCCGCTCCCGGCCACCGCAGCCTCGACCTGCTGGGCTCTGGCGAGCCTTCCGCCTCAGCCTTCCAAGTAGTTGGAACTATAGGCTCACGCTATCATGCCCAGCTAATTTTTTGATTTATTGTAGAGATGAGGTCTCTCCAAGTTGCCCAGGTGGGTCTTGAACCCGTGGGCTCAGGCCATTCACTCACCTCAGCCTCCCAAGGCGCGAGATTACAGGCTGAGCCACCGAGCCCAGCTCCAAATTATTTTTTAACAGGCCTCCAAAATATGTCAGCTTCTTTAATTCTTCCTTCTGATTTATTTAGTGAGTTCATTCTCCAATTCATTTTTGATTAGATTGCTTTCACCGTGGCAGAACTGGAAAATAAATCCTCTTGTATTTAATGTGTGCTTTAATTTACTATGGATGAATAGAAGAATGAAAACAACCCATTAGGAAGTACTTTTGATTATTGGAGAGAGAGATGTGACTTTCTTAATTTTTAATATAATTGTTAGAGAATTTATTTTAGAGACTGCTATTGATTGCTCCTTTTCTTATGCCTTTCTTCTCTTTTTACGAATATCTGTCTTTTGCAAGAATAAAGCAAAACAGAGCATACTCTTAAAATTTTCAAAAATAGGCTGGACTTGGTGACTCAGCGTATAATCCCAGCACTTTGGGAGGCTGAGGAGAGTGCATTGCCTGAGCCCGTGGTTTCAAGACCAGCCAGGCAACTTGATGAGACCTCATCTCTACAATACATTAAAAAAAAAAAGTCAGGCATGATAGTGCATGCCTTTAGTTCCGGCTACTTGGAAGGCTGAGGCAGAAGGATCACCTGAGCCCAGCAGGTCAACACTAGGGTGGCTGTGAGTGTGCCACTGGTTGTTGTTTAAAAAAAAATTTTCAAAAATAGGGTTTATAACAGCTGATTATGACTTTTTTTTCTTATCTCCAAAAAATGACAGGTAGCAACTTTCTCTTCTTAACTGTGTACTTTAGGTCTCATAATTCATGCATTAGTTTATAATTATTGATTTTCTAATTTTTCTGTCTCTCCCAGTAGAATAAAATCTCCTGAAGGAAGGGGTATCCTTGGCTCCAATGCCTGGCATAACCAGTAAATGGTACTGAACATTTACTGAGAGAATATTAGTTTCTTATGATAATTTTCCTTTTTATAACAGTGTACAAACACTGTGATGTTCTCAAGAGGTTGTTGTTTCCTAAAAAAAAATTGTCTTATAGATATGGCCCTAAATAATCCACTCTAATAAAGAATATTGTCTTTTAATTTTAAAAAAATCACTCTATCCATCACCCATCATTTATTTGATGATTACTAAGCCCCATTTTAGCTGTGCAACAAACAGATTTTTGAAATTACAAAAGTTTCCAATAAACTCTGTTCATCAATATTGTTTTCTCAAAACCAAAATTGTGTTACTTTAATTGCAGGTAACTATAGTATAATCACAGATAGCAATTGAAGCATCTGCTTTAGTTCATGGACTGTGGCAGCACATTTCATGCTAGACACTGCAGAAAAAAATCTTTAGTGGTAAAAAACAAATTCCCAGTGTCCTTTTTCAAAAAATATGACTGCTTTATAAGATTCCTGAGAAAGGCACGGATTCAAACTGTGTGGCCCAGAGCTGGATTCCTTAATTATTAATGTGCCTACCTCATTTTCATTACTCATTGATGGCAAGCTAAAGTTCAGTAAAGAATTAAGGAAACAACTTCAGAGACTAGTCGAAGTGATCTGAGTGAATATTTTGTATTATTTTGTATATTTTTTACTTTCCAATAATTTTAGTAAGGTTTCTAACCAGGGTCCATCACTTCATCAACCTAATGCTGGAATCATATTCCAGTCTTCTGTCACTTGTCCTCTCTTTTTCCAATCTGGAGCCAAGCCCTGCTATTTCACAAACATCCTTTAGAGCTTCCTGTATGTGCATGCTGTTACCATCCTGCCTTAAATTTCCTTCCAGCCCTTTAGTTTGTGTTGCTGATAGTCCCCTAGCTTCTTACAAAACCAGCTATCTCTCTTCTGAAAACACCACTTGAGTTTTTTTTACTCATCTACCCTGAAAAATGCACCACCTTCCAGTCATCTGATGTAAGACATCCAAGCTTCTCTGGCTGATTTTGAAGACCATTAACTTCCCTACCCTGTTTTTGTTTTATTCCCTAAGATATCTTCTTTAGTCAGGGAGGTCATGACTGTCCCATGAATGTCTGTGCCACTATCTGCTGTCTGTTCTGTACCCCCTCTTCGAAATGCTCCTTTGCTCTCCAGTTGCCCCACTGCGTTCCCATTCTTCAGGCCTTCTTGGTCTGCTCTAGAAGTTCTTCCTGCTGTCCACACTGGTCCACATCCATCTCTTTCCCTGATCCCTCAGTGGAGGTACAGTCAGGCCCATGTGGAGGCATGAGCTAGGATCTAGGATTCAATCATGGCCACAAAGTAGTCTCAAGGGGCTCATGCCTTGCACTGGGTGTTTACTGCATGGCCCATGGAGTTCACAGAGATCACATGTCAACTAACTAGCTTTGTCTCCTCAGCAGCTTTATAAGTTAGGTGCCATTTTGGTTCCCATTTTACAGATGAACCAGTAGAGGCACAGGGTAATCTCTGTTTGAGGTCATATGGTTAGTAAGGGGCAGAGCCAGGAAGCCTGGTTCCCTGCTCTCCTAACCCCTATGCTATTCTTGACAATTCAAGACATGTTTGAAATAATTTCTGATGGGAATTTCTAAAAACCAACTCTAAAGTTGATAGATAAGCAACATCACTCTCTCCCATTGCACTTGGGAGTCTTTAGAGAGAAAAAAAGAAAACCCCAAAACAAAAGCCTCCTTTATCTATAAGTGCTTTTGGAGTTAATGTGCCTGCATGCCTGTCTTTCTCTGTGTGTGTGTGTGTGTGTGTGTGTATCTGTCTGTCTGTTTGTCTGTGTGCCCATGTCTCTGTGTGTGTTGCTCTGGGGGCAGGCTGAGATGATCATCAAGGAGGATGACCATCGGCAGCTCAGGGAAGCCCAATCTTTTTTTTTTTTTGAGTTGGAGTCTCACTCTGTCACCCAGACTGGAGTACAGTGGCCGGGAGGTGCAGTGGCTGCTCCCAGCCACCACAGCCTCGACCTGCTGGGCTCCAGCGATTCTTCTGCTCAGCCTTCCAAGGAGCTGGAACTACAGGCAAGCGCTACCATGCCTGGCTAATTTTTTGATTTATTGTAGAGATGAGGTTTCACCAAGTTGCCCAGGCAGGTCTCAAACCTGTGGGCTCAGGCAATCCACTCACCTCAGCCTCCCAAGGCATGGGATTAGAGGCTGAGTCACTGAGCCTGGCTGGGAAGCCCTATCTTAACCAGGTCACACTTATGTCTGACTCCCAAGCCCAGGGACTCTATTGGGGAAAGAACATTCACAGAAAGGTGAATATTAAAAATAGTTTTACCACTTGTGAACTACCTTCTCTGAACTTTAATTTCCTGAACTCTAACCAGTGATACTCTTTGACATCACATAACTGTTAAATGAAGTAATAAAGTGAAGTAATTAAATAAGAGAATGCATATGAAGTGAACGCTGAGTATCCAGTGTGCAGAGGTATCCAGATTTGCTGATCCCCCTTGCCTTTGAGGCCCCTTGCATCAGGCTGGCCAGTGGCTTTACTCCTTCCTGCCTGTGCTTCCTCCATGGCCCATGTGACCCTGCCAGGCCCTCATTTCCATGTTAATAAATTTCTCTAATTTCTCCTGTCTTCTTCCCGAAGCTTTCTGCGATACCTCACTTGGAAGCAATCACTCCTTTCTGTGAACTAACTCTTTCACTTCCAACCAGTGTTCATTGATTCTTCATGTATAATAGGGCTGAATCTGTTCCAATGAGCCGATTGCCAGAAATAACACAAAGTGGAAGGCACAGTGTGTGCCTCTGACGAGCCTGCTCGCAGTCTAGCAAGGAAGAGTGACCCCCGAATGGCCATTGATACTACTTTGTGACAAAAGCATCCCAGAGTGCTGTGGAGATGTAGACAAGGAAGCAGTTAACGGAACCAGGGTGAGGAAGGAGGAAGGAAAACATCTACAGGACTCCAGGAAGAGGCAGGTGAACTAGGCCTGGAGGGGTGAGTGGAGAGTTTCCAAGCAGGGAAATGGGAGAAGGATATATTCATCAGAGCTTGTCAGGGACAGATGCTCACAACCATGAGGGCATGTTGTTTGTTAGGGAAGCAGCAAGAATCCTCCGTAGCCAGACTGTCCATGGAGAGTGGAGAGAAGTGAACTGGAGGGTGGCAGTGGTTTTGGTCTTCAGCAGAATCGGTTGCATGAATATGGACTTAGCTTAAAAGTTAAAATGTTGGGGAAAAAAAAGATTTAGTTGTTTCTCCACGATGCCATTCTGAACCTTTACTGAGGCCTGACTGTTCAACAACCTAGTGTTATCTTGGGTTTCAAGGGTTGTAGCATTATGTTCATTGCTGAATTGGAGGTTTAATACCAAGTGCCACTGGAGAGGGATTTGATAAATCAGAGACTCATGATAGGAGGCTGCCAGAATGGAAAGGTGCCTCAGTATTATGATGTTATGAGAAATGGGGAGTTTTGCAGGGGGAGAGCATGATTGTTCACTTGAAATCCTCACAGGGTGGTTTGGGAAAGTGGACTTGACAACTCTTTTGCTTTCAAGGGTGAATCTGAGATTAATAAGCAGATGTTATAGCGTGTCTGCAAGGAAATTCTAAGGGCTGATGCTGGAAGCCATCCCCTAAAAAGAGGCAAGATGGAGAAGACCTAAAAATGGGAAAAATGCTGACTGGGAGCAGAGCCCCAGTGGGAAGCGACCATGACAGAGGCAGAGCCCCATGGATCCTGTTGACGGTCTCCTCTGATCTTATAGGAATACGTGATTAGGCTCAAAAAACACTTCCCTTGTAACAAACAACATATCAATCAAGATGTGTGAGGTTATAGAATCAGCTATGTATAGAAGTATAAGAAAGGCCTAACAGCAAAACACATGCCCTTTGGAAACTAAGAGAAAGCTCTATTATCTCCTTTCCCATGAAGTTCTGAATCCATTGACTAAAAAGAAAATAAGAACTTCCCATTCCCGTTGTAAGCGGTTAAAAGACCTTATATGAAAATAACAACGGTGACGGTTAAGATTGATGAGGAAGTCTGTTAAAGTGAGACAAGGTGTTTTTGAGAGTGGACGTGTCTCAAGATCACATATGGGAAAAACAAGTTTCAGACATGTTTTAAGATATTATGGTATAGTCATTATTTAGAGAAGAATTAGGTTAAGAATTAAGAAAATAATAGATAAGTGGTAAAAATAAAAAACAAATAGGCAGGAAGATATATTATAGTTTATAAGTAGTTAGAATTTAGGAATTAAGTAATGAAATAAACATAAGTAGTGAAAAAATATATATAAGATTAGAAATAGGTGTAGATAAATAACATAGCATAAGATAAATAAGATAATTATAAGTTAGGAACGTATGTCTAGTTTTAGAATATAAAAAATTGTGATTAAGTAAGGGGCCAATATATCATTGTTAGATTGTGTAGTAGGCATGAAGTTAAGAAGGAGGTATAAAAATAAAAAAGGACTTCGGACTTCCGCCAAGATGGCGACTGGGCAGTGTGGTCTGTGAGACCTCCGCAGAAGAGGACACAGAAAGACTCGGACTCTCTCCCTGGGGGCCTGCTCCCCACACGGAACTCGGCCACTGACACCGCAGAGACATCACAGCAGACCAGCAGTAGAAGAGGCCACCGCCGCCGCCACTGATCATCACAACGGGATGGCAGCTCGCCGCCGCCATGAGCGGCTCGGCCCGGCTCCCTCCCCCGCCGCCGCCGCCACCGCATCTCAGCAGGGCACGCCGCATCCGTGAGCAGCTCGGCCCGGCCCACTCCACTGCCATGAGCAGCTCGGCCCGGCTTGCTGCCACGGTCCAGACACGCGTCGCCGTCACTGCTGCGGCCAGACACCTTCAAGGCCATTGTGGTCCTGGAATCGTCGCCACCACGGTCTAGATACAGCTGCCTCTGCAGCCTGTGCCTGAAGTGATCCACCCCACCACACAGGATATGCTGAGGCTAAGATTGCTGCCGCTGCCACTGCCACCACCACTGCCGCTTTGACTTCCGGGTGAGCCTTGGACCTCCTCCTGTGAGTCCACTCCCGACTGGCCCCCACGCAGGCTCCCCCCCCCCACCATGGGACAAGCAACTGAGATAAAGACCACCTGGAGCCTAACACAGCACCACCCGCTGGCGACTCAAGGTAACAACACCAAAAGGTGAAACTGACCCATTGAATAAACTTGCCAGCTTGGGAAAAAAACAGCCAGAAATCAGAACTGAAAGGACATTGAACTTAAATGAAAAGTTTCAAAGTGTACTAGATTGGTTCTGTTCGTTTACTAACTCGATTCCCTCCCTTTCGGTCTGGGGCGCCCCCCCCCCGGGTTGTTGTTTGTGTTGTGTTTTGGGGTTGTTCCCCTGCGTTGCCCCCTGGGGGGGCGGTCCCCGGGCCCCGGGGGTCCTTATCGCCGGTGCTTGGGGGGGGGGGGCCCGGAGTGGGGGCCAGTCAGGAGTGGACTCACAGGAGGAGGTCCAAGGCTCATCCGGGAGTCAAAGTGGCAGTGGTGGTGGCAGTGGCAGCGGCAGCGATCTTAGCCTCAGGATATCCTGTGTGGAGGGGTGGATCACCTCAGGCACAGGCTGCGGAGGTGGCGAAGGTTCCAGGACCACAGTGGCGGCGGCCGGAGGCGGGAGGTGGGGGGATGGGGGGAGGTCGTGCCGAGCCACTCGTGGATGCAGCGGCGGGGCCAAGCTGGGGCGGGGGGCGGCGAGCCGCCGTCCTGCTGTGATGATCAGTGGCGCCGGCGGCCTCTTCTACTGCCGGTCTGCTGTGATGTGTGATGTCTCTGTGGTGTCAGTGGCCAAGTTCCGTGTGGGGAGCAGGCTCCCAGGGAGAGAGTCCGAGTCTTTCTGTGTGCTCTTCTGCAGAGGTCTCACAGACCACGCTGCCCGGTCGCCATCTTGGCGGAAGCTGTCTCCCAATGGATTATTATGCAGCCATAAAGAACAAAATCATGAACTTTACAGCAACCTAGATGGAATTAAAATTCATAATACTGAGTAATCTTTCACAGAAACAAAGATCTGAGTATCACATGTTCTCACTCATAAGTGGACGTTGAACAACTACCATAATACTATAAGAAAAGGATTGACAGTAGCAGGAAACTGCGGGGGCCAGAGAGGTGGGATTGACAGTAGTTGATATCTGCCTGGGGCAGGGGGGAACACCTCATCAACAAGGGTACCTGCACAATGAATATTTGTATACCTAACCCTGAATTGTACCCCACAATTTTAAAATAAAAATTAAATAAACATTTTTCAAAAAAAAAATGAGTGATCGAATAAATTACTCTGAAAGTTGAGGGACTGGAGTTTATGAGAAGATCTAGAACAAGGTAAATAGAGTATGGGGATGAAATACATTTAAGAGGAATATAGTTAGAAAGGTGTTTCACAATTTCAGATTTTACGTGCTAATCATAATGATTTAGCCCAAATCAGGACTGAGCTGGAATGGAATATAGATCATTGGAGTTAAGAATATTGCATGATTCAATAATCGGTATTTGCATGGTTGTCAGGGTGGCCTGATAAAATGCAGGAAGCCCATGAAGGGATCTATAAACTTAAAAGGAGATGGTAAAAAACAGATGCAAAATAAGGAAGATGAAACATGATTATCTCAATTTTATATAAATGAAACCGAATGGTAGGGCAATAGTGGCAGAATAATGTCTGGAATTTTCAGCAAGTAACAAAGAGTCAGCTCATCATGATCCTTGACCTGTTAGGAATGTGGAGTGGGAGAGAACAAGAAAGTGTGTGTGAGAGTCAAGCAATCCTAACACAAGTTTTGCATGTAAGTGTGGTCCTCAAGGGGGAAAAAAAAATCAGGTTTCACTTAAGAAAAGAAAATGCAAAGAATGCTTGGGAAAAAAGTTAAACTGGAAAGAACGTATATAGTGATTAAGAAAACAGACTTTGAATATGGCAGACCAAAGATACCAATCAGCTCCACCATTCACTGTGTGACCAGGAGCAAGTTACTTTACTTCTATTAAGTCTATCTCCCTCATGTCCAATCTTAAAATAATAGTATTGCCTACACCTACTTCATGATATTTTGGCACGAACAAAGTACAGTCTAATGTCTATAGGCATTATGTGAGACAGTTTATGGAAAGGAAACAAAATGTATAAAAGAAAATTTGGCAGATGGACTTTATTGGTTAGGGCAGTGAGTTCCAATGAGAAATGGAGTAAGACCTAAATTGAGAAGAAGTTATGTTTGGTAAGAGGTATCATCGAGTAGGCAACAACTTTTTATATCATGAAAGTATGGAAGCAATATACATGACTAATATGCATGGTTGATGTATATTGGAAATATCGTTTTAGCAGTGTGGGCCACTGCAGAATTGTCTCCTATTGAACGACTTGAAGATTTCTTCCCAATTTTAAAATGAGGCTGGTGATGGGCCAGTGAATATGTTGACTGATATGTACATGGCAATATGTGTTTATGTGGCAAGGGCCTTCATCTTCATCCCTAACCAAAGTATATCAAAAGACCAAACAACCAACCAGTAAATAATTTTGAAAAAAAGGAGGAGCAGAGTAACTACAGATATGAAAAACTAAAAATTGGACTACTTGTATCTTGTCAGTAGTTTGATTCTGTACGCACTAAATTTGTAAATGGACATTTTTTCTTAGTATTTAGAAATATAATACTGTTACATCCTGTATTAAGGTATGAAATTGTGTAACTTCTCTTTCGACTTCCTCAAACAATGCAACATTTCATTTACATTAATAGGAGGTAAGTGCTTCCATTGTTCTGTTCTTTTGCAACCTACATGTGGTCTTAGAAAAACCACAAGGGCCATCCTAGTACCCTTTGGTCACATAAATTGAGGATCTCCCTTTCGTCCCTTTTCTTCTCCTTTCCCAGTTTCTCTCTCCTTTTCCCTTTCTTTCATTGCTGAAGAAGTCATTTTCTCCATTCTGTCCTCTTCTGGGTATGGAAACGTAAATGCTGAATTACTCCAACTTAGGTAACCCTTAGGATAATTTTTTAAGCAGCAGGAAACAGGGCTATCTGGCTGCGCAGATAATGATATCAGCTGCTTCCTTCCAAAACAACAGGTGCTTTGGCATAAAAATGTATATCATCATACTGAGATGATGACATCAGTTCATACTTCAGCTTAATTATAAACTACCTCCATTAATCCTCAAATAATTAAACATTTTGTGTGTGCTGCAAGGTGAAATGTAAAGTTAAAGGTGCCTGGCTGTTTATTATAGGGTTTTTTAAATGTCTTTTCTCTACAGTGTATATCTTTGTACCCAACAAAATAAAATTCTCAAAAATCTTTAAAGCGCATTTCAAAAATTATACTTTGCTTCTATCAGAGAAATGATAAAGATAAAATGATTAATTAAATGTAATATTTGTATGAGCTTAAAACCATGGGAGTGGAAATAGCTATGTAGGCTATCTATGATTAAGAATTAATGGCAAAATATTTTCAAATTGAAAAATATTAAACATTTGATGCACCTTCATTACTATTTAGTTTTGTTTTTTTCAGTGATAAATTTCAAATACATGCATTTACACTTCAAAAACACCAAATATTCCACCCAGTAGAGTTTGATGGGTATCATAAAAATTAGGTAAACTAGGTGCTTTTGTTAAAAATTAAACTTTTCAAAAAATAATATTTGACTTAATGCCTATGTTTTCAATGGTTAGACATTTTGTGAAATATTTTTTGTTATACTGTTAATATCATCAGACACAAAATGGGTATAAAACTTTTCTTGATTCAGTATAGTAATGGAGCAAATAAAAGATTATTATATCCTTTATTTAACTTTAAGATATAGAGGTGACCTTCTTTAAAACAGTTGCTACCTTTATGAGCCAGATGTGTTTCTAAGCAAATTTTTATAGGGAATATATCCAAGGACATAGCCATTTAAAAATCAATAAATTATGCATTTGTCGTTTGTTATTGGTAAAGCTTAAGCTGACATCTTTGACATGAATGCAAGTGTCCTAGCACATAGTAATTACATTAACAATTTAGCAGAGGTGATTTTCAGGGGAAGTGTGAGAATGGTGGTTCATAAAATTGTTTTTTATCATAAGAAGAAGATATTTCCACAGACTTTAATTATTCACTATACATCCATTAAAAAGTCTACCTTCCCTAGGTTATATTGCCATTGATATAGACTCAATTCTGTGGTGTTCCCAGGAGTGCATCATTATCTGCTTGTCATGAGGATAGCATAACAGCTGTACAAAGTTGTTCTTAGGCTGATTACTTTTTCCATTTTTTAAAATGTAACCAGTTAACAAGACTTTTTTCTCTTGGTAGGCACATGAATGATAAATTCATACAAGAAGAGTTTTATCCCTGACAAGTAAAACTCAGACTGGAAATTTTCAGTGGATTTAGCTGGAACATTTGGGTGACCATATGGAGCTCTCCGTGGCGCCACGGGACCACGCGGCTATGAAATCTGATCACTAACTCCCCAGTGACAGCTGGGCCTTTACACCATCAGAAAATTTTCAGACTTCTAATTTGTCATAACTACCTCCTGTGGAAAGGAAATATGTTATGTAGCCAGATACAAAAATTCTTACTACCTAGCACTATAAACAGTTAATTCCATAACTGCATTTTGTGATTCACTGTTGCAACTCCTACACCAAAAGCATATGGGGTCTTGCTAAGGTAGGGTTAGCCAATTGCTCCACCCATTTGAAAAGCCATTTTCACGGCAATGTATCCAGAAAAAGATTCTGTCACAGAGCTTAGCATTTTAAATACATTTAACTTTAAGTTGCTCTCAAAAAGTCAGTGATGCCACTGAGAGGCTTCATCTGAGCTCCATTGGCCCTTATTGGTCTATTTAAGTCTATCAACTCTGTATTTAAGTAGTTTAATATTATGCTATGGCTCCCAGTCCCTGCTTCTTTCTACTTAGTGAGTCAGAAACTATTCTCCTGCCTATTTCTTAATCTCTTGATTATTTCCGTTTATCAGCAGTTCACAGGCTAATTAAGTATCCTTTCAGCTACCCAAAGAGATGGAGATGTTTTCTACTCTTCCTTTCTGACTACTTATCCAGGGTTTCTGCTCAGGAATTTCCTCACAACCATTCCCATCATAGCAAGAGCTCCTAGCATGTAATTTGTAGTCTTCTCAACCCAACTGTCATTGAAGACACAACGTTAAGAAGTGACTTAAGCTTTTATCCCTACTGTCCAAATGCTTTCGTTTAGTAACTTTTAAATGTCTTGACCCATTATTATTAAAAGAAAAATCACTTGTATTTGACTTTCTAAATGGATTATCTACCATAATCTGTGCTTTTTTTCACCTTCGTATTTATTCATACTTTCACATTAGCTATGTGGATATTGGAACTATAATTTTAATTCATCACCAGGTGTTTCATATCTAATGTAGGCTAAAACTTCAAAAATCTATGCATTGTTCATTATGATTTCATAGAACTGCTTATATAATAACAATAACAATAGCACTTACTATTGTGCTTAGCAGTATTCAAAATAAATGAACAAATTCACTTATACTCTATAATACCCTTTTGAAATAAAAACAGTGTTCATGATCTCCATTTTAGAGATGAGGAAACAAATGTGCCATTGACTAAGGACATGCAGGTTATAAATAAGAAATTCAGAATTTAAAGCTGATGTGTCTGGTCTGAGAGGTAGTACTGTTAACCTCTATAATGTGCTACCTCTCGAAGTAAGAAAGTTGAGAACTAGCTGGGCAACTGAAACAAACATGAATTTTATTAGTTCTGCCACCTTGAGCTAGCTCAGGACGCTGACAATAGTACCTGCTCTAGGCTCTACTATCTCATTTTTAAGATCACAAGATAAGACTAGTTCTTTCCTTTGCAGCAATAAAAATGCTAAGATACTTGTTCTATCTGGGATATAGTTCACAGTTGTTCATGCAGGTACTGGTTATTTTACAGACACTGTTTACCTTAATATTATATTTTCTTATTTATACATTGCTGGCACTACTCTTCCATTTTTAATCCATTGTGTACACTGCTCTTATCACTTATTTTTTGTACTTTATTCTTCAGTACTTATTCTTCATGCTGTATATTAAAATAAATTTCCATAGCAAAATCTTTGTTTTAATTCCAAGTGTTTACCTGTCCTCATATCCCAAACCATTTCTTCTGATTTATTGATGCCAATCCCTTCTCTGACCTCAACCACTTTGTGCTTCATGCTAATCATTACACCCTAGACCATATGTTAACCATTCTCTGCTTCACTGTTTCAAAGGCACATTACATTCTGTCCATGAAATACTAAATCAGGGTTTTATGAAGTCACTTAAGGCAATTCAGCTCACCTTTCTTTGAATTGCACTCCAGAATTCCCACATAATTTCTCCATTTACAGAAAATTCCCAGTCTTACAACTTTACTCAATTCTTCCAGAATATACACTTTCAACTGATGGTAAACTTTGATCACATCTATAAAATACCTTCACAGCAAAAGCTATATATTTGACTAAATAACTAGTGACTGTAGGCTAGCCAAGAAGACTCATCAAAAAGACCATGACAGTCCACCCCTTGAAATATGGCATCTATGATCTTGAAACATACCTCATTAAACCTTATTGAATATTCAAATAAAGACAATGACAAACAGATATTTCTATCTAACATTATAACACTATCCTGAATACAACCCAGAACAAACTAGCGTTTGCTTTAGAAGAAGGTATAAAGTCCTTCAGTAATATTCATTCCCTTTTCTTAGATTTTTTTCAACTTAAATATTATGAGAGAAAGTTAACTATTGTTAGTACAATTTATGATGGGGGATCAAAAAATGGAATTATCTTTTAGAGGGCAGATTCCTTGTGGTACAGGCTTCCCCTGTTAGCTAAGTAGTCTAGCAACCCATAGGTTTTTATCTAGAAGTTTTGAGAAGGTTACATCATGATTTGCAGAAGAAACATCCCAAGTTGTGGCAAACAGGTGACTGGTTCTTCCACCATGACCACACACCTGCCCGTATGGCACTGAATGTTCATCAATTTTGATCCCAAATGCCATGACCCCTGTGCTACATTCTATTAACCTGATTTTACCCCGAGAGACTTTGTTTTCCTGGATGAAAAAAGTTCTCTAAGGAAAACATTTTGCTGACATAAAAGTGTGAAACAAAAAATTGGTAGAAGCACTAAAAGGCATTAAAATCAATGAATTCAAAAAGGGTTTGAGTAGCAGAAAAAAAGCATTTTGATAGGTGTACTGCATCAAACAAAAGTACTTAGAAGGTGACTGAAGTTTAAATATTTATGAATAAATGCACAATTTTTAACAAATAAATTATGGGACTTTTTTGTGTCCTCCCTTGTGTATTAGATGATAAAGGGTTAAGAGAAGGAAGAAAGCAAAAATATTTGAATAATATATACACAATCATTTATAACAAAATTAGAAAAATATACTCATACTCTTTATTTTTGCATCTAGTAGTGTAATCACAGTAGGTAATTATAATTATCTTCAATTATGTATACCATATTTCCATTATCATTAGCAAGACCTCATCAGATCAGGTTCTTTGCTGGTTGGGGTGACCAAACCTTTGTTCGTGAAGGATCTGGGTCATTACCAGTCTTGCTTATATCAAATTATTGTAGTTCTATTGAATTTAATCACAGGACATGGTTGAAGTAAGAGAAGCCCTAAGGCATCTTGTGTATTTAAGACACACCCTTCCATTAATTCCATTGTGTAGTAACAATCCAATTTTTCCTATGTCCCAGCCAGTACAGTAACCCACATTTTTGCCTATTGATTCAGAAACATGAGGAAACCAAAGTGGCTCTCTGACAATCTCTGTTTTTGGTTCAGTAAAATTATGATTGTGCCTTCTGGAAGAAATATTTTCTTTCTTTGAAACTAAGACCTCTAGACCAAGAGAGCATAAAGTTGTAGGGATTGGGGAAAAAATTGCCCGTAGAACATTGTGGATAATAGTGAGTGATGCCACTTCCATTTATATCTCTCAATTCATGGACCTGTGAATCTTGGTGCTGTGATTTGAATGTGCTTCCTAAAAAAAAAATGTTGAAAATTTAATCCCCAGTGCACAGTGTTTTGAGATGAGGCCTAATGAGAGGTGATTAGGCCATGAAAGCAGAGCAAATGAAGTAATGTTATTATCACAGAAGTGTATTTGTTATAAAAAAGGAAAGTTTGACTGCCCTTTACTCTCTCTCTCTCAGCCTCTTTTTGCCCTTCTGCTATAGGACGATGTTGTAAAAAGATCCTGCCCTCCATGTTGGACCCTTCAGTTTCCAGAACAATGAGCCAATCAATGTCTTCTTATTATAAGATTATCCAGTCTGTGGTATTCTGTTATAGAAAAATGAAATAATGAAAACACTTGGCTATAAAAGAAATAGCTTAATATATTGGATGCTAATTGAGAGCATACACAGCAGCCTGGAACTTGGCCTAACCCCAAGGCATGGCCACATTGACACATATCACTGTAACTGAGTCTCCAAAAAGCTATTCCACTACTCTGTCAAACCAACTGCTTCAAAATGATGGAAGATAGTAAGATCCGTGAATTTCGTAAGCCCAGACCCATGGCTGTACTATATTTACTATGAAATGAGTTATTTGATAAGAATCATGATACAAAATACCATGATAGTGATTAGGGCATACTGTAAGTACATGGATGGCAATTTTGGCAGAAGCACTTTGACAGAGAAGACAAATTCATATCCAGAATAAGTGTCTATTCTAGTAAATACAAAATGTTGCTGCTTCCATAATGGAAGATGGTCAATATAATCAACCTATTATTGGGTAGATGGTATATCATACCAGGGAATGGTGTCATATGAGATTCAGTGTTGTTCTCTAAGACTGGTTGAACGGGCATTAAAAGTGTCTATAACCATGTCAACCTTGGTAAGTGCAAGTGTATGTCGCTGAGCCCATGCATAATCTCCACCTTTGCAAGCAGGGCTACTTTTGAAATTAGATAAATAGTGGGAAAGAGATTTCATGGTATCCACAGAACAGGTAACCTTGTATGGCTGATTATTAAAAGCATGGTCTTCTGAGGTCACCCTTTAGTGAGCATTCACATGGGGCACCAATATCTTCACGTTGTGTGCCCTTTAAGAGAGATCCATTTGCATACCTCTCTCCAAGACCTCTTTACAACAAAATTGCAAATTGTGTTTCTTTTCAAGTACTTGACTATCCAACCAAACCATTAGCTGGTCATGAATCAGTATAGACTCTTACCACACTTACAGCACACACTTTATTATCTTACAGTTCTATGGGTAAAAAAATCTGACACTGGTCTCACCAGGCTAAAATAAATGTTTTAAAGCAGGAATGTGGGTTTTTCTTGTTTTGTTTTGTTTTGTATTTTGTAGTTTTTTGGGTAGGATTGCTTTTCTTACCTTTTCCAGCATCCAGGGATTACCAACCTTTCTTAATTTGTGGACCCCTTTCTCCATATTCAAAGCTAGCACAGGAAAATTGAGTCTTTTCACATCTCTCATAGGTCATCATTCTGATCTCTTCCATTGTCACATCTCCCTCTGACTCTTTTCTCCCTTTTTTCCACATTTAAGACCCTTGTGAGTATATTGGGTTCATCCAAATAATCCAAGACACCAATATTTTCAAGTCTTAACTTAAGCACACCTGTGGAGTTCCTTTTGTCATGTAAAATATCATATTCTCAGTTTCTATAGGTCAGGATATCTTTGAGGAGTTATTTTGTTATTTTGCCTGTCATAGTTTATCCTTTGTATCCTAAAGATTCAAATTCATACAACATGCATGTGAAATACATGCACCCAATTATAAGGTCCATACAATTTTGATCCATTACAAGATCAACTCAAATCTCTAAATTCTCATCTAAATCTCATCAACACAGAAGTACCAGATTTCATCATCACTGAAATAATTTAAATTAACTTTGGGTATATTGAATTCTCATATAAAATTCCTCTCCATTTGTAAATTTTTGAAACAAGTTATCTGCTCTCAAAGTACAATAGTGAGACTGGCATAAGAGAGTAGTTATAGACATCCCATCTCAAAGAGAAAAAAATATATAAGAAAAGTTGATTATTGATCCTAGGCAATTTTGGAATTTAGCCAGGCAAATTGCATTAGATTCACATTCTGGGGGAAACTGTCTTTGGTTGGCAATTCTTACCTCTGGACTCTAGGCTCTACAGTCTGAGTTTAAGGTTTCACCCTCTTGTCTTGAAGATTTATCTTGTGAATCACTATTCTTTTTTTATGAATGATAGCCTATGTTTGCTGCCGCATGGCTTTATTAGCCTGTTTTCTGCCTGCAGAATTTTGGGGTGAGAAAGGCTTATTTTATTATCTTTTTTTCCTTTTACGCCAAGCTGGCAGTGTTTCATTCCATTATAAAAATTCTCAAGACTATTTTGGGTTTCCTGTGTATGTCATGAGGATTCACACCAGTAGAGAACAATTTTCTTCACAGACCTTTCCTGACTAATTCCATCTCAATTTTTGGCATCTGCCTGGGTGACTGAGGGGATGTATGAGACACACAAATAATTATTATAAGGAGTCTTTGTGTTACTAAATGCTCTGAACATTTTACTTTCTTGAGGTTTAGCTAACTATTGCCTAGCATCTTTACTTTTTTTTTTTCAAGAACTTGCTTTTATGACAGTGACTGTCTTCATTTTAGAGATTTTATCTTTTTTTGCAGTTTGGATAGGCTGAAAATTTCCAAAGTTGTCAAGTCCCAGTTTTTTCACGTTGACAGTTCTTTCCTCTTGCGTTTTACTAAAAGCAGCAAGAAGAAAACAAGTCACAACTTCAATACTTCTCTTGGAATCTCCTCAGCTAAATGTATAATTTTATAATTTTCAAAGTTTGCCCTCCACATAACTTCAGGACACAACTCTATTAAGGTTTCTGTTACTATATAATGAAGATTTCCTTTTCTCTAGTATCTGACAACACTTTCCTCATTTGATCTGAACCCTCATCAGGAGTACCTAGAATATCCATTTATTTATTAGACTACGCTCATGCTAATTTAGATATGCTCTGAGGTGATTTAGGTTTCCTCTTCCATGTTTCTTATTTCATTCTGAGTAATTAATAACAGAGGGATTTACACCCATATCACTACTTATAGTATGTTTAATGCAATCTAGGTTTTTTTAAAAAATGATATTCCTTAAAATCCTTCCAACTTCTTCACATTGCATAATTTCAAAGTCATTTTTACAGTACCCCATTTTCAGTTACCAAAATCTGTGTTAATCAAGATTCAACTACAAAAAATAAAACTAATAGAAAATATATAAAAATAATTGTATTAAAAGAAATTGTCTTTTTTGATTTGGAGCCTGGGTAGGCAAGTCTGAAACACATAAGGCAGGCCATCAGGTAGGTCAGGCTTGCACTCTTGGATGTAGACTGAAGCTACTGTTCACAGCTGGAATTTCTTCTTCAGAGAAGCCTTAGTGCTGGTTTTAAGACCTTTCAACTAATTTAATCAGGCCCACAAATTATTTAAGATAATTTTAAAGTTAATTTTCATTTTCAATTAACTAATTAATTTTAAATTAATTTTAAATTTTAACTTTAATCACATTTGCAAAGCATCTTGACAGCAACATATGGGTTAAGGTTTTATTGAATAACTGTGGACTGTAGACTAATTAAGTGGACATATCAGACAGATCATGACTATGTGCTGTGTCAATATGACCTTCCCTGCTTTAATCATTATACAGGCACTTACTAACTGAGGCACCAAAGGGACTTAATAAAAACCTTTCAACTACAATTTTCAAATCTTTAAAAAGGAAGAGTGACATCTATCTGACATAGTATCGGGTTTAGCATTATAAATAGTTTGTCGTGGTTAGAGGCATATAGTAGATGTTTAATTCTCTGAACTCTTTGCATCTCAGAAGTAGAAAATTCAGTCTATGAAGCTTTTTTGTGACCACCCACAGAACATCTTGAAGATTACTTATGGGCATTTAATTAGTAACTAGGTCATCATATTGCAATCATTTTTTTATGTTTCTTTCTCTCTCTCTCTCTCTCTCTCTCTCTCTCTCCTCACCCCCCAGGATCCAAATTCATAGAATTCCTAAACCATTTCTCATCTCTGCCTCCCCATATTTCTAGTCTGCCTTAAGTATGTGTGTATCCTGACAGTTAGGAACTGTGTCTCTTTATTTCCTTTATATTGTCACTATTAAAGAATCATATTCATAGCAGTAATAGTGTAGTACAGTGTTTTTATAATGGTAGTGACAATGATTATGATGGCTATTTGTCATAGGTTGGCAAATATGATTGAACACAATATATTTGCTAGGCACTGGGGATATCAAACAATGGGGCAATGGATCAGTGTCTAAAGGGGAGACACATATTAAATAAATCAATTAACATGTAAGGAACAAAAATCATAGCTAAAGCTAACAGCTCTAGAATATGAAGTTCCCAGTACAATTTTAAGCACCTTAATTATATTAACCCAATTAAAGATAGAGTTTGATGGACTATGTTTAAAGAAAGATAAATGGAGGCACCAAAAAAAAAATCAGGTTCCAAGAAAAGTTAACAGAGCAAGAAACTCTACTAATTTCTTTCAGAATAATGATTTTTAATTTGCATTTTAATATTCTGTTAAAAGTAGTTTGTGGTGTAAACAGAAATAGCTTTATTGTAATGCAATCTCTAGTAACTAAACAAAATTGAGCCTGTTTAACCTTATCAATGAACTCTAAGTGAGGTGGGGGGCAAAAATGACAAAAAAAAACTTGAAAAGAAAAAGATACCCCTAGAAAGCTGTACATTGGCAATGTAAGCGAAGTTCAACCATAGCCTTTTTGTTGAGCATGGCAACTCAGTGCAGAGTTTGGCTGCCACGTTGGAGCTTGGTATGATATGGGATAAATCAAGCAAACCCTATGTACAGTGATTAAAATGAGATCCAGTTACTGGTATATGTTTCCTGGCTTCTGCCACTGCCAGGATAATTGCCACTGCCAAGGCTGTACGTTCAATGCATTCAATCAGCCAATCCAAAAAGTCACGTGATGCTGCTGCATGGTGCCAAGCAAAGGAGAGAGTTGCTGGGGAGCCTGGGAGGGGGGAAAGCTCATACAAATGAGCTTTTTGGCAGGATAGAATCCCCTTTGGAGGGACCCCTACCTTTCCGAGAGCATACTGCATTTTGCTAGGAACAAGTCCCGACTGTGTTCTCTTAGCGAAATCCCAGTAAGCTTTACCGTCACTGATAAAATAGCTCTCGTGGTGGCAAAAACTCCACTGATGAGTGCCTGCTACCTTTAAGATGAATTTGCAAGATGATCAATTATTCTCGTAACATCTTTTGTTGCTCTTCCTTTCTTCAAGTAAAAACTTTCCAAATTCTCTAAGGTTTTGCCTATAAAGTTCCCTTAATTTTTCTCCTACTTCAAAGTTAGAATGTATAAAGAGTATAAAAAAGATAGTGTATAATAAGGGTGAATATATAATGCGAAACAAAGGACAGATAAAACAAAATTCTTTTTAGTTGGATTTGTTTAGTCTAAGATACATGCTTATTTTTGCTTTTTACATATAAATGTTTTGTTTTTGTAATTTTAATCCAAGGCACTGAGGGACATTTTATGTACTTTGTACATTTTCATAAAACTGAGCACATGAATCTCCTATCTATTTAGTCTACCTTTTCTAAAGTAGTCTATCTTTTGTTCCACCAAGTTTTCTTTATCCTATTGCTTTGGCATGTTTTCATGTATCGCCATGCTTGGTTTCTGGAAAGCAAGAGAATATGGTTGCTACAGACACTGCTTAATAGGTCTTTTATTTATTCACCTGTTCGAGGATAGAGAACAAGAATTGGGATGTATCAAAGTAAGCTTTGTAATGACAAGACTGTTTATAGTTTATTCTCAGTATGTGCTGAGCCTTGACTCCTTTGTATGATTTTTATAAACAAATATATTTTAATTTAATTTTCTTGCTAAAATATTTTAAAATTATGAGTAGAAATGGAAGGGTCAAATATTCAAAAATATGAATACCCCCCAAATCACAATTTTATCATGTAAGCAATTAATGTTTAAATGTTCAAATCTATATGAACATAAATTAGAAGTTATGTAATGGCTTTTTCTAGGCATAAGGATAAAAAGGCAACCCATAACTCTGTGTGTGTTTGCTTAATTTTTCCTTTATATTGTTGATATTTGGAGAAATTGTGTTTAACCAAATCAAAATAAGACCTAAAGTTTAACATTTGTTTCTGTAAAAATCCATCTCTAAAATTAATACTCCTTAATATTTTACACTATTATAAGAAGTGATAAAATTTTACATGCCACTTAATTAAAAACATCATTTTCAAGAAAAATAAAAGATAGATACTATATATATCCTTGCTGTTTAATAACATCCTCTCTTTCCTTCTTCATTACCAGCACACCAATCAACACTTGACAAAAAAGAGGCAAGGCTCTTTGGGGATCTATGGAAGTCTTACTTAAAAAGGAATGTTGCTCAACCAAAAACTTACATGCACCCTGTCCATTTCTACTGCTCTAACATTGGTCACCTAGACTGCTCTGTTATCCTCAACTTCCATGCATGGCTACCTTGATAATCCATTCTGTACACTCAGAGAGAGGAGTTTGATAATGTCATACCTGTGCATAAAATCCATCAGGAGCTTCTTTATATTTTAAATTTCAGACCTAAAAGTTCTGCGTAATCTCTCTGTAATCTCTCTCTCTCTCTCTCTCTCTCTCTCTCTCTCTCTCTCTCTCTCTCTCTGTCTCTCTCTAATCTCATCCCAAGCTCTCCTTTGCTCTCTGCACTCACAGACCACCTGTCTATCCCTGGATCAAACTATGCCTGGTGCTGTCCCAGAGTTTCCTCATGCTTTATTCTCTGCCTGCCCCACTTTAGCTAGATCAGCCCATGATGACCACCTCATCGTCATTCAGAAACCAGTTTGTTTCTGCATTCCAGAGAGGCCTCTCTGATGTTTTAACTTAAAGCAGGATGCCATTTTACTCCCAACCCAAGTGCCCTTCATACTGAATAGCATCATCCAGTTTTGTTTACTTCAGAGCTCCTATCACTAAGTCTTTATTTATCTATTCACTTGGTTTTTCTCTCTCCCCGAAAATAATATAAGCCCCGTATACCTACACTCTCACTGTTCTAGCCTCACACTTGAAATATAGTAGGTGCATAATAAATGGAAGCTGAGGTTAGTATGAAGCCAAGAGATTGGGCAGAGCTATTACAGTAAGAAGCTGTATATCCATGATTATGGCTGAAGTTATGATAATGGTTACTATTTTAAGTCAGCACTGACATAGTTTATAGTATAGATTGCATTAAAAAATCCACAACACACATTGTTTATAATGATGTATATATGCAATATAATAGAGAGAGCTAGAAATGGGAATGGCTAATAAATAACCTTACTTTATAAAACCTTTTTGATGTTCTCTTGGGAATGATGGAGCCTAGTGGAGGGAGAGGAGGGCAGGTGAGGTCAATGCAGAATGTGGAACTAGACAGAAGTTTCTCTTGATGCATGGGACAGAGTGGGAAAGGACCTTCCCTCAAGACTTGCTCACTGCCTGGAGATTAGTTTGCCTTGTGTTCATTTGTCTGAGGTGTGACAGCTAGTTCATTTTCTCTTTAGAAGAAACTACAATTCTGGCACAAGTCTTAATGCTTTGTTTCTATGTCTTCCATTTTTTACTCTTGTTGAATGTGAATTTTTCAATTCACTTTGAAAAGATAGATATGGCAGATATTTTCAAATCTAGCTTACTTGAAACCTTACTTTTTGAAAAAATGCATTTCTTGACATATAATCATATCCAGGCCTCTGGTTCATTCTTGCAAGGCTGGGGAGAGGAGACTGGGATAAAACTGTATTAGCTAACAGGAGCATCTGTTCTTCATGAAATTCTGGAGAGAAGAAGTCTAGTGATCTTCTCCTGATAGCAACTAAAATAAGAGTTAATGGTAGACTTTTCTCCTATGTGGCAGGTTGCTATGAGTATTCTTCAGTGGAATTTAGATTATTAAATGCATCTTAGAAAATCTGTTATCAGCAGGAGAGCTGGAAAATATGGTTCATCTGTAATTCACATAAGGTCTCAATAAAAAATGGTTTTGGTAGCATATCTGATAGGACAGATTAATTTATACTTGGATCTGAAAGAATGAACTCAAGTGTCTATTACACTATCTTTACCCACAGGTTGAGTAGAACTTCATTTATTTATTTTATTTTAGTCTATTTTATTTTGTATTCTATAGAACAAGTATATAATTGTGCAGTTCATCTCCCTTAACTCCTCTTCTTTTACACTCTCCATGATTTTTCCCCCTCTACTATATCTAACAATATATGCTTCTCATCTGGTAACGATCATCTGGCAAATATCTTGCAGATGTCTTATCTGGGTGGCCTACATAATAAGGAAGGTGCCTAGTATCTTCCAAATAAATTTAGAGGAGGTAATCCTTCCAAAACACTTCCTGCCAGTGAAGACCCTTCACTCTCAAAAGACTCCATAGCTTATTTAAACTTTAATCATTCAAGACGTTCTGAGAATAAGACTGGACACATTTCAATAATTGAATCCTTGGACAAGATGACTAGGTAACTTTTATATTGGATAGCCACAGCTTTTATATAATAAATAAATTTTGAGCATTACTATTAATAACTTGAATGTGGGGCATCATCTTATTGCCTTTGTTTTGTTGTTTAGAACTTACACAAAACTCAGAAATTGATTTACAATAAAAATCACCCTTAAAACAAAGGTTTCCCTGTTTAAGCACTTATAAACATAGAAAGTCGCTGTCTAAAATCAGGAGTCCCTTAACTCATTAACCAGCTAAATGTTCAAAAAACTCACACAATCAGGCTGAATATATTTAAGATGTTTGCATTTCATACAGGGTATCAAGATGACTGTAGTTTTTGCTTCAAAAGCCTGGTATTTTTTATGCCTATCACATTCAGTCTCTTTCTGTGTGTGCACACGTGTGTGTGTGTGTGTGTGTGTGTGTGCGTGTGGGTGTGTGTGTATGAAGCTCCCACTGATTTCAAAGATACCAGAAGAGGAAGAGGAAATAAATATTTTTCTACACTAACCCACTATTGTGGGATTTAAAAAAATACTTATATACTAGCAGAAAAAATAAAGGGAAATATAATAGCCTGCAGTTTTTAGGTCTCTTTCTTCCTCTTTTTATATTTTATTGATTTTGTTTTAAGGAACAAATGCAACATTTACCTCTTAACTTTGTCTGATTCTGAGAAATTTGTGGGATTATCAAACTGGTCAATCATAGGAAAGACCATTAAACACAAAAAAATATCATTTTCCAAATATACAAGATTTTGGAGCTACTGATTTCTAAAAATTCATTCATTTTCAATTAATGTTGATGCTTCCTGAAAAAAGAGGAAATTTATTTTTCGTATCCATCTACAAATATTTTCATTACTTGTTCTTTTCTTAGCTTCATCATTGTGATTACTGGTTAGTTAATGGTTAGTTTATTTACCAGGTTATCTTCTCAAGCTCTCACAATTTTACTGGAAAAAAAAAATCAATGAAGTGGTCTTAAGATTAGCATTGTTAAACATAATAGTTCACTTAGTAATTCCTCTAAATATTGCCTTGAGGAAAACAATTTATAAGTTACCTACTTTGTGAATCTTCTCAGGCCTCTCCACCCTGGTATACTTCAGCACAGTCGATTGCTTTCTCTCTAGTGCTTAATGAATACATCTTTTCTCTAGTGCTGAATGACTACATCTACTATAACATTCATTATACTCCTTATAATTGTTCACTTTCTTTTCTTTTCTTTTTTCTTTTTCTTTTTTTTTTTTTTTTTTTTTTTTTGAGTCATTCTGTCACCCAGGTTAGAGTGCAATGGCCTGATCAGGGCTCAATGCAACCTCCATCTTCTGGGCCCAGGTAATCTTTACATCTAAGCTTCCTGAATAAGTGAGAATACAGGTTAATTTTATTATTATTATAATTTTTTTGTAGAGGTCTGGTCTTGCTACGTCGTCCATGCTGGTCTTAAACTCCTGGGCTCAAACAATCCTTGCACTCCTGCCCCTCAAAATGCTGGGGTTACAGGCATAAGACATTGTGCTGAGACTAATGATTCATTTTCATATCTATGTTCCACATAAGTCTGGGCAATGTTTAGCATGTAGTAGATGGTAAATATTTTGTTGATTTCTTTAATCTCACTTTTTATAAATATAAAATTTAAGCCTTATTATATAATATTTGATAAACACCTAAAAATACAAAGAACTTTTATTACCTTAATTCTATCATCCTGAAGTAGCCACTGATAACATTAACGTTTTAATTTTTCTCAATTGAACTTAATTTGTGATTTAAGATAAACAAACAAGGTCTTTTACAACCCCAAACTTTCCTTTTTATGCCCTTTTACTTCTTATTTAATAGATTTTATAGTTTTTGTAGCTTCTCTCATCTGCTAGCACTTTTGAAGTTATTCAGTGTTGATTTTTTTCTGCCTTAATCAAGTCATTTATTTATTTGTGTGCAATAAATATTCATTGACCTCCAGGAACTATGCAAAATCTTTATAGCATAATACTGAACAGATACACGTTATCTCTGCCATCATGAAACTTACAGTTAGAAGAGAAAATTATAACAGAGAGTATTAAAAAAAAAAAAGACTTACAATTCGATTTTCTTTTCTAGGTGGGTGAGAAAAAGAAAACATGGAAGATTTGCAATATTGATAATCTATGCAGTATTTGGGAGTGTTCTGTGTTTGAAAGTCTGCAATTATGTGTTTGTGCACGTGCACGCATGTGTGTGTGTTCTTCTCTTATTCTGATCATGTTATAGAGGTTTTTGACACTTTCTAGATACCTTGAATCCTTCCAACCATGAATTTAGATACCCTTCCTTCAAACTATTGAGTAATCACTTGATTTTCTTTCTGATTTGATGTTGATTTATTAAACAATCTTGTATTGAAATACTTTCCTTTAGATCTTGTGACTTTTTAATGTTTGGAACATTAAGTAGCATATATATTTTTTGGCTGTTTAAAGGTAGGTAGGCACTCATGATAAGGTATCCATTGTAATGTTTACAACTCCCAACTTTAAAACAAGTTTTATCCTTAATACCTGTGGTTTTATTTTTTTCTTGGTGCTATCTAACATTTACTTGCTATCAAAGAACACTATAGGAAGATAGGTAAAAATCTTTAAAATATCTTAAGTAACTGCCAACATAATTGATATTGCTTTTATTTTTCACTTTTGGTTAATTTTTTTTTTTTTTTTTTACTTTTCTAAGCAAAGTTATAATATGATTTATAGGAAAGTTCATAAGTTGATAAGCCACTTTTTGCACATGAACACATTCATAAAAACATCATCCACATAGAGCCAGTACCAGAAGACTTAATCATCTCCCTTCTAAACCTTAATCACACCAGAAAGGAGGTAATTATTCTGACATCATCACCATGGATTAATTTTGGCTGCTTTTGAACATTGTGTAAATGGAATCAGATAGTAAGTTCTTTATTATATCTGGGTGCTTTCATTCAATATCTTGTTTTTGAGGTTTATCCATGTTGTTGACTATAGTATTGATTTCTTTTTTTTTTTTTTTTTTTTTGACTGGAGAGTAGGGGTTGGTAAAAAAAATTTTTTATTAAAGGTAAATATGATACATATTTAACGTTTTGAGGGGGCCGTATAGTCCATTTTACAACAACTTAACGGCCATTGTAGCATAATATAACATGAGGTCAGCTGTAGAAAATGTATAAACAGGTATGTGTTCTAATAAAATTTATTTACAAAAACAGAATCTGGTGGGCCAGATGCAGTCCATGGATCATAGTTTGCCAACTCACGCTATACTATAATCTGTTGTGAAAATATACACAGCTAGTTTGTTTATCCTGTCCACTGTTGATATTGTCTCCAGTTTGGTAAGCGATACTAACAACTTCTAGGGAATGTCTTTTCATACACATATATCTGTAGTTTGGCTGTGTACATACTGAATTAAATAGTTTGTTCCACGTTTCCACTAGCACCTGGTATTGACAGTTTTTAATGAGAAATAGTGATGATTGAATCCTTAAACAGATGAGGCTAAAATGTAAATCTATAGCAAAGAATATATAAGTGTGGAAAGTGTCATTACAAATTTAAATTTAAGTTTAAATATTTAATTTTAGTTGATCTGCACTCTCCCCCATACCAGTTTGGTAAACACACACACACAGACACACACACACACACACACAAGCTTGTAACAACAAACACTGCATTTGTTAGTCCTGAAGGATCCCTGTGCTTTCCTATTGTGTTTCGGGGGGGAAAAATCATGTGTTTGTATGCTTAGAGAAACAGAAAGAAAAAGTGTAGCATCCTATTATTTTTAAGATACTCATTTCAAAATCTCAGAAACTGTCTCTAGCCAGTGCTTTCAAAGTCAGTTCAAAGTGCAGTGGGATGTGCAAAAAACGTTCATTAATCAGGCACACTGTGAGTTAAGTCTTCACTTCTAGGAATCATTTCTAATTATTTGTAATTAGAGTAATGCTTCTGAAAATGTTTGCCTTGCTAACCATGAGGAGTTGAAACTCTCTCTTTTGGTAAAGTGAGCAGATGGTGTCACTTCATTTACTTTTTCCTGTACGTCAGGGAGGACTGAGGGGTTTAACTGTCCCTTCCATCTCTCCTGCCTAGGGTTTGGATAGTTGTCTAGTCTGTGGTCATAGTTCTTGGCTCAGCTATTTCTTGTCCAGTTCCCTTTGTTTGATATTACTTTGATCCTCGCCCAATATCAGCAATGCCTTGCTTGGATGACTCTCTCACTCTAGCTCTTACTCTTTTCCTTGGCAGAAGTATTCTTTTCTTTTGGTTGTAAGAATCTGGCCAGTAATGAGGTGGTAAGCTCCTGTCGAAGCAGCAGGAGTTGTCAGTGCTCCTTTCTTTCATTAACTTTCTTGGGCTGTAGCCACAACAGCGAGACTTCAGGGACCGAGAATTTAACCTTCTCCAGCACTGATCATTTTTCCACATGGATTCACATGGCCCCATAGCCCCTTGGCCCCTTTCACCAGCCCCCTCCCTTCACAGTGCTTTTTATAGTTTATCCTGAACTTTCTGTCCAATGCTCTCCAGGGCCACCATGAAATAATATGTTTGAAGCATTTCTTTTTATAGTTAACTACCTTTTATTCATTGTGGTTAAATGAAGAACACTTTCATACAGCTTAACAAAAGGTTTTGAAACTTCAGATAACAGCTGTGGCAAAGTATGGTTTTCATTATGAAATAAGCAAGTAATTTGTAACTATATCTTTGTAGCATGTTGTTTATTTCAATCCTGGTAGAATAAAATCTGTATATTTGTCTACTTAAAGTAATGGCTATATGTGTGTGTGTGTGCATAGTGTCTGATTCGAAAATACATATCCCTTTAAGTAGTGATTCTTCAGTTAAATATTCATACCATCACTCAACATCCTTTCTGAAAGAAATATTATACTGATGCAGTCATTGGGGAGTTTGACCTGTGTAATGAATACAATAAAAATTATAATAATCGTGGTGATAGTAGCACTACAAACAACAATCATAATTAGACTGTCGTGTTTTAGATGCTTACTGTGTGCCACATACAATGCGAGATATTATGTGCTGCATATGTGTGCTTTTGTATAAAAGTTCTAATACTCACATGAAACTTGTAAGATAGTTATGATCATGCCCATTTTACAGATAAGGAGAATGAAGCATGGGCAGGTTTCTTGCCCAAAGTTGGAATTACACAGGATGGTTCCTCTCTTTCTGCAGTTCCTACACCTTTCATTCTCAGTCAACTTGCTGTTCTTTCAGATTTGGCTGCCATACATATCATCAATATTCATTTTTTGTTCCTGATACATTGCGTATTCATTTGTAATAGCAATTCTGATTTAGAGATGAGCATAACCTATTCTTGAACCTATTGTTATGAAATGTACAATGCTGAAAGACCAGATTTACTTGATATTTCAAGCTCATTTCACAATGAGCTTCACATGTTAATGGAATATCCACTTTTAGCTCTCTGATATATGTCTCTTTATACTTGGACAGATTCATTTATTTTCAATAACTTATAAGTTATGCCTTTGTGTTTATGGAATTAGAGGATATAAAGCTTAAACGCAACGGTATTACTGGTTAGTCTTAACTTCTATGTTATTTCCATGAATTTTCAGTCTGCCATTAGGGACTAAAGTGGTGTTTCACTCTTCAGATTTGTATTAACACCAAATTAAAGTCAATGCAGGATAATGTCTATATTGACTAATACTTTCTAAATATGTGTCATAATGTGTTTTATTATAGTTTCCCACTCCCTGATCTATAAGCTACTAATGTTCCTTCATTTTTATTCAATATATTCAACTTTCTTATACTAATAGTTGCAGATGGATGCGTTTCTGTCATCTTTTGCCAGTAGCAGCCATGAGTTTCTAGTTACCCCAGGAAAATTATAAAGCAACTTCCTCGACATAGTGCCTTTTTTCTCTTAATATTTGGCAGCACAGGCAAAATGCCAATCTAAGCCAATTCCATCTAATCAGATATTCTACTAACACGTGACAGACTGACACTTAGGTTCTGTGGCTATTCCATTCAAGACCAAGAAATTACTACTGAAAAGAATACATAGGAAGTTTTAGATTATAAAGACATAACATTTTAAGACAAAGATTGAAAGTTGTAGTCAAATATTCTCTCTAACTGATGGAGATGTTTGCAAGTAAATATATGGTATAAAAATATTTTATTTATTTAAGTTCAATAGAATATCAATTAATCAAAGTAGAGGAAATAATTCGTTATATTTCTACATTCGTAATATTGCATATATTTCCAAGTTTATAAACAAAATTATGTTGCCAAAATTGTAACTTTAAAAAATAGACTTGTTTTAGAGCAGTTTTAGATTTACAGCAAAATTGAGCAGAAGGTACAGAGATTTTTCCATATACTACCTTCGTCTACATATCAATATCCTCATTATCAATATCCTCACCAGAGTAGTACCTTGTTATCATTGATGAACTGCATTGACATGTCAATATCACCGGGACTCCATAGTTCACATTACAGTTCACTCTTGGCATTGGACAAATGTATAATGACATGTATCCACCATTATAGTACCGTAGAGTATAGTTTCACTGCCTTAAAAATCCTCTTTGCTCCACCTAGTCATCCATTCTTCACCCCCAAACCCCTGCAAACCACTGATCTTTTTTACTGTATGCACGGTTTTCTCTTGTCTAGAATGTCATATAATTGAAATCACATAGCATATAGCCTTTTTAGATTGACTTTTTCACTTAAATATGAACTTAAGTTTCCTCCATGTCTTTTCTCTTCTGGGGGGGCTTAACTGAGCTTTTAATAGGTCTTTGATTATTACAAAGGCAATCATAATTACAAGGTAAACAATGTTATATATTATCGATCATTTGTATTTCTTCTGTTCTGGGTTAAAAAATAAATTTATTTATTTTAATAGCTTTAGGTGGTACAAATAGTTTTTGGTTACACAAATGCTTCGTATAGTGTTGAAAAAGTCTGGGCTAATTTAAGTGTACCCACCATCCCCATCTGTGCACACTGTACTCAATAAGTGATTTTTATCCCTCCATCATTTGTTTTGTGTGTGAATTATCTTTTCATGCTCTTGCGTGCTTTTCTTATTTTTTCAAAAAATATGTACATTTATTAGGCATCAATTAAAAATTAAATTTAATTTTTTTTTAAATAATTACTTAAAAACTGGAAAGATACACTTTTTTACTTTATAAAATCAATATTTTTGACTCAAAGTTGACTCAAAAGTTTAAAAAAAAAAACTGACCAAGACTGATTCATCTATAAATCCATATTCTGCCTTCCTCAAACTACACTGGAATATCTTGAAACAAATGAATTGTTGTTTCTTAAATTAAAACAAGTTTTACCTTGGTAAAAATGAAGAAAATTTTTTTTTATCATTAGTATCAGAGATAACTAGAGGAAGTCAAAGTTGACATAAAGCTGTTTAATGAACTAAATCTGGAGAGCGGTTTGGACAGACATCAGAAGAAAAAAAATGTTGCTGTCTGATAGTTGTGATGTTTTCAAGGATATGTCTAATTGTTTACTTATGAAATCACTTATATATAGACTTTCTATTAGTATGCTATTTATTCATCTATAACATTGTTTGTTTAGATATAAAGAGTAAAATTATATAGGATGGGTATAAACTATGTAGAGTTTTTATTTTATTTTATTTTAGAGTTGTGGGGTACATGTGAGGATTTACTACATAAGTAAATGGTGTGAAAGTGAGTTTTAGGTCTTTAGTGGGCCCTCTCTTTCCCTGGTAGTGAAGATGGTACTCAATGGGTAGTTGTGTGCCCCTTACCCTCCCTTCCCTCTTTTAGCAGTGCACACTGTTTGCTGTTCCCATCTTTCTGCTCACATACCCAATGTTTAGGGCCCACTTACGAGTGAGAAAATGCAATATTCAATCTTTTTCTTTCTATGATAGTTCACTTAAAATGATGGTGTCCGGCTTTATCCATGTTTCTGCAAAGGACATTGTTTTGCTTTTCTTTATGGCTATATAGTATTTCATATGTTGAACAGAAGGGGTGAGAATAGGCAGTCTTGTCTTGTTCCAGTTTTCAGGGAAAATGCTTCCAACTTCTGTCCATTTAGCAATATGTTGACTGTGGGTTTGTCATAGATGGCTCTTACTATTTTGAGGTACATTCCCGCTAAGCCTAGGTGTTCAAGGCATTTTATGAAGAAAGGATGCTGGATTTTATCAAAAGATTTTTCTGAATCTAATGATATAATCATGTAGTTCTTATTTTTACATCTGTTAATGTATTTAATTACATTTATAGTCATGCAGATGTTGAACCAGCCCTGCACCCTGGGGTGATGCCTACTTGGTCATGGTGGATGGTTTTTGAAATGTGTTGTTGGATCTGATTTACTAGAATCTTGTTGAGAATTTTTGTATCTATGTTCATCAGGAATATTGACATGTAGTTCTTTTTTTATTGGATTGTTACCCAGTTTGAGTATGTTAACAGCTTCATAAAATGATTTGGGGAGAGTTCCATCCTTCTTTCTTGATTGCCTGGAATACCTGCAATAGGATTGGGATCAGCTCCTCCTTCTATGTTTTGTAGAATTCCATCTGGTACAGGACATTTTTTTTTTTTTTTTTTTTTGTAGGTAGTTTTCTTATATCAATTTCCTGGGTTGTTATTGGTCTATTTAGGATCTCAACTTCTTCTTGTTTCAACCTTGGGAGGTTGTGTGATGTTAGAAAGTCCTCCATTTCATTTAGATTACTGAGTTTGTTTTCATACAGACATGCATCATTATCTCCAATAATCTTTTGTATTCATCTGGGGTCAGTTGTGACTTGATCTTTTGCATTTTTTATTGTGTTTATTTGGACTTTTTCTCTCTTTTTCTAGGTCATTCTGACTGGGGGTAGGAGGGGCATCTATCAATCTTGTTTATCCTTCCAGAGAACCAGCTTTTTGTTTTGTTGATTTTTTCTATGGTAACTTTGATTCTATGTCCTTTATTTGAGCTTTTACTTTGGTGATCTGGATTCTACTACTGAAGTTATGGTTTTGGTGGTCTTGCCTTTCCAACTCTCTTAGGTGATTTGTTAGACTGTCAACTTGTTCTCCTTCTATTTTCTTGAAGTATGCTCACAGAGATAAAATTACCCTCTTAGTACTACTTTCATGTCATCCCAAAGATTTTGGTAAGGTGTTTCTTCATTTTCATTTGTTTCTAGGAATCTTTTAATTTCTGTTTTGATGTCTGTGTTGTCTCAGGAGTTGTTCAGCATCATCCTGTTTAGTGTCCATTTCTTGATGGGTTTTGGAGAAATTGTGTGGATGGTGATATTTATTTTTATTCCACTGTGGTCTGAGAGGGTGCATGGCAGTATTTCAATCTTGTGAAACTTGTTTATATTTGACTTATGGCTGAGGATGTGGTCAATCTTGAAGTATATTCCATGTGATGATGAGTAGAACATATATTTCATGGTTATTGGGTGGAGTGTTCTGTAGGTATCTACTAAGTCCATTTGGTTAAGCAGTACATTGGGGTTCTAGATCTCTTTGTTGATTTTTTGCCTTGATGATCTATCTAGGGTTGTTAGCAATATATTTAAGTCCCCAGCTATGATAGTATTAGAGTCAATATCTGTTTTTAGTTTACCTAATAGCTACTTTATAAAAGCTGGTACTCCTATGTTGAGTGCATATATGTTTATGATGGATATTTCTTGTTAATAGATTGAACCTTTTATCATTATGTAGTATCCTTTTGTAACTTCTAAACTTTTTAATAGCTAAAGATAGTTTTGTCTGATATTAAGATCGTGACTCCTGCCTTCTTTTTTGATCTGTTCACCTGAAAATTTGTTTTCCATCCTCTAACTTTGATTCTATGTCCTTTATTTGAGCTTTTACTTTGGTGATCTGGATTCTACTACTGAAGTTACGGTTTTGGTGGTCTTGCCTTTCCAACTCTCTTAGGTGATTTGTTAGACTGTCAACTTGTTCTCCTTCTATTTTCTTGAAGTATGCTCACAGAGATAAAATCACCCTCTCAGACCACAGTGGAATAAAAATAAATATCACCATCCACACAATTTCTCCAAAACCCATCAAGAAATGGACACTAAACAGGATGATGCTGAACAACTCCTGAGACAACACAGACATCAAAACAGAAATTAAAA
>CAUYQG010055705.1:0-18714 GCA_963574415.1 Tarsius wallacei | reverse complement strand
ATTTCACTTTCTGATCATCCGTGTGGTCACTGGAGTGGCACTTCTAATCTCCTTCAACGGCTTTTCCTTTGCATTTACAACTTGGCTAACTGGTTGGTGCAAGAGGCCTAGCTTTTTCCTATCTCAGCTTTCAACATACCTACGAGTAAAAGTGCAAGGTGAAGCAGCAAGTTCTGATGGAGAAACTACAGCAGGTTATCTAGAAGATTCAGCTAAGATCATTGATGAAGGAGACTGCACTAAGCAGCAGAGTTTCAATATAGATGAAACAGCCTTCTGTTGTAAAAAGATGGCATGTAGGAATTTTCTAACTAGAGAAGCGGTCAATGCTTTGTTTCAAAGCTTCAAAGTACAGACTGATTCTCTTGCTAGGGTTTAAGGCAGCTGAGGACATTAAGTTGGAGCCAATGTTCGTTTACCATTCTGAAAACCCTGGAGCCCTTAAGAATTATGCAAATCTACTTTGCCTGTGCTCTATAAATGGAACAGCAAAGCCTGGATGACAGCATATCTGTTTATAGCAGGTTTATTGAAGATTTTAAGCCCACTGTTAAGACCTGCTGCTCAGGAAAAAAGACTACTTTCAATAACTTGCTTCTCATTGACAATGCACTTGATCGTCCAAGAGCTGTGATGGAGTTATACAAGGAGAAGAATGTTATTTTCGTGACTGCTAACACAACATCCATTCTACAGCCCATAGATCACTGAGTAATTTTGACTTTCAAATCTTGTTATTTAACAAATGTATTTTTGACCAGCCTGAGCAACACGGTGAGAACTTGTCTCTACAATAAATAAAAAAAAAAATTAGCCAAGTGTGGTAGTGCACTTGAGAGGCTGAGGCAGAAGGATCGCCTGAGCCCAGCAGGTTGAGGTTGCAGTGGCTGGGAGCAAGCCACTGCATTCCAGCCTGGGCGACAGAGTGAGACTCCAACTACAAAAAAAAAAAAAAAAAAGAAAGGTATTTTATAAGGCTAGAGCTTCCATAGACAGTGATTCCTCTGGTGGACCCAGGTAAGTAAATTGAAAAACCAGCTTTTCAGAAGTCAGCTCATGTTCCTCCACCCATCTCCAGTGGCTGGGGTGCAACAAGAAAAGTCACACCCTGGGGGGACAGGGGAGCTATTCAGCCTCAACTCAGAGGCTTGCCTCAGAAAGGACCTTGTTCCTTGGACTTCAGTGCTCTCCAACAGCTGAGTGGCCACCATAGCATGTGTTTTCAGCAGATGGTTCCTATTTCTCAAAAGCACGCACTTGCTGGTCAGCTGTGAATGGATCAAAAAGCCACCAAGTGGGATTCCTCTCTGTCCCATATTTCAGCACATTCAACTGAAAACAAGTAAAGGGCATGTACAAGGTCTTTTGTGCAGCAGACTTTGATCTTGGCCTATAAAAGCTGAAAAATTGTCACTGTGCACCCAAGAGAAGGCAAGTGAGAGTCGAGTTTCTCCACCACCACCACCACCCAGCAACCTAGAACATCAGAGCTCCTGCCTCTGAGCCACACTGGGACAGCCCTGTGAGATTGTATGTGATGCCCTGCATTAGTCCAATGAACAGCCAATCAGACACTTGTGTCACACATGGTCTAGATCAACTTGGAAGGTCTGAACTCTATTTCAGGGCAGCTGTGAACAAACTTTACACACCTATTCACTCTCAAAAATGGCCACTGAAGATTGTAGAAACTGGCCAAATTTCCCAGCAGAGAGCCTTATCCCCACCCCCAAACCTGTCTCTTCTACCAGTGTCCTCCAAATATCAGGAGCATGTTTTGCATGGTTCTGGAACCTAGACCAGGAAGGAGGCAGCAACCTCTGCCCTCTCCCTAGCCCCACTCAGCACCACCTAAATCAGCAACAGAGAGCCCTGTGGGAGGTTGGATGACAGTGGATCCACATTGGGGTGCCAGCCGGGAAGAAAGACGGTCACAATCTCTTTATAAAATGGGTTATTGCATTCAGAATTCTTGTGGAGCAGGGGAAGTGCAAGAAACCCATGTCAAGGGTCGTGAGCACCCCGTGAAAACCATCCTCCATGTGGTGCCAAGTCACTGGCACTCCCAGGTCTTCCAGCCTCTTCTTGTACAACAGCGAATGGTCCAGGAGAAAGTCATACTCACAGCTCACAATGCACGCTTCTGGGAGTTGAGACATGATGTCGTCTTCTGCAATCAGGGGCGTGCATATCAAATCCCAAACCACACTCGTTTCCCGGTACACTTCTTCATTCAGGGACTCACGGAGCATGGGTCGGTAGCCTCTCTTCTTAAACCTCTCCGGGATATTTTCTGAGCCCAGCCACTTTCTATATTTTTCCCAGAGAGTGTCAGGCAAATGACCACCTTTCAAGAGGGTTTTTTGCCAGGAAAAGCTGAAATCCAGGTAGCGACACAAACAATATAAGGCAAAACTCCGACTGAGCATTGGAACACTCTTGTTCTGCTGATAGGACGGGGACTGGAAATCCACGGCTTGGAGAGCAGCGTAGATCAAGATCTGAGCCCGGATCCGGGGGAGATCTGGACTGTTCATAAGTTGTTGACAAATCACAGCTGCTATTCCCCCTCCCATACTGTCACCACAGACCATGACTCGGGCTGGATCTACTCCATATGTATCCAGGAACTTCAGGAAGTGGGTGGTGGCCACTATACAGTCACTTACCGGCACTGGAAATTTATGCTTGGGTAACATGCGGTACCTTAAAAGGAATCAAGCACACAGTTTACACACAGCACTCTAGCAGAGCCAAAAATACCTGCATCTAGCATCTTTTAGCTCAAAACTTTTTTTTAAATCAGATTCTCAATCTGTCCCCCAGGCTGGAATGCAGTGGCGTGCTCCCGGCCACCGCAGCCTCGACCTGCTGGGCTCAGGTGATCCTTCTGCCTCAGCCTTCCAAGTAGTTAGAACTACATGCGTGTGCCACCACGCCCAGCTCATTTTCTGATTTATTGTAGAGATGAGGTCTTGTCAAGTTGCCAGGCTGGTCTCAAACCCATGGGCTCAGGCAATCCTTTCACCTCAGCCTCCAAAAGTGCTAGAATTATAGGTGTGAGCCACCGCGCCCAGCCTAGCCCAAACTTCTAGCATTAACTTCCCTTTCTGAAACCTGAACAAGTAAAGCTAGCTACGACACTTAATGAGATGATAGGTAGGTAACAGATAAAGCTTTCTGCGGTAAAGCTCTGTGCCTCACCTAGTTAAAAAAGATCTCTTCCCAGCCAGGTTCCAAGAACCATGCACAGAACCTACCCAAGGGCCACACACACAGAGGAAGGCGTTCCCCATGCTCTGTCCTTCGATCTCGCTTCTTCCCCGCCTCCCTTTCTCTCTTCACTGGCTTTCCACAGTCTCCCCCTCCTCCCAACCTTTTTCCAACTCCCATGTCCCTCTGTTCCTACCTCCCACCAAATCAGAACCTGGCTCCCTGGCACCTTCCTCATCTCCCCTTTACTCACCCAACTGACAGAACCACAGAGTCACTTGCTTTGGACAAATAACAGCATACACGATGGTGGGTTCCTAGAAAATAAAAGTGTATATATATAAAATTTATTTGTTTAGTTATCAATTTATTTTAGAGATGAGGTCTTACTATGTTGCCTAGGCTGATATCAAACTCCTGGCCTTAAATGCTCCTCCTGCCTCGGCCTCCCAAAGTACTGGGATTCCAGGCATGAGCCATTGTGCCTAACTGAAAACAAAACTGTCTCAACACTCACTAGGAAGCTTTTCTTTGCCTACCGTTGTCGTTGACTTCTTCCTACAGACAGAGCACTTACTCTAGTAAAGACAATTTCCTATCACCTTCTCAATGATTTTCCTTCATGAGGTTGCCTGAACAACTTTCTCTAAGATGCCCACTCACCCCCACCCCAACCCCAGGTCGATTCTGCAGTTCATTAAAAATATCTATGAGGTTGTTTGGCCACTACACGCCACTCAAGGCTACTTTTAAATGGTTGATTTTATGTTATGTGAGTTTTACTTCAATACATATAGTATACATGTATATACTATACATATTGAACACAGTGGTTTAGGGTGTGAGCTCTGGATTCAGACAGATCAGAGTCCAAATCCTAATTTGCCTCCTCTTAGCTTGAGCTAGAATAGTGCCCAAAAGTCACTTAACCTCTCTGAAGCTTGATTTCCTTATCAGTGAAATGAGGATAATGATACTATCTACCTCATGGGGTGTGGGAGGTTTCAATGAGATGATGCAATACAGGGATCCCACAGTGTGTGCCATACAAATATCAATAAATATCAATTAATAGGTATTGGCTGTTACTATCATTCTCATTCTCATACAGACCAAGCCTAAACCACTTTGCAGTAAATCCCTTATTCGCAAAGCCTGCTACATGGGGACCCTGGCATTCCACACACTGAAAGCACTGCTGAAACCAAATAAAGATGCGTTTCCTCCTAATTCACAGAAAATTAAGATAACAAAATTGTCTCAATTTTGAGTTTTTTCTCACTAATTTTTTTCAGATTGTCCTAGGCAATACCTGATGTGAAGTAAAATGATATATTTTAATAATTTTCATTTAAAATATCCTTATTTCCAACTACAAAGAGTTGATGGGTGTACAACATGCACTACATGCCACTCAAGGCTACTTTTAAATGGTTGATTTTATATTATGTGAGTTTCACTTCAATACATATAGTATACATGTATATATTGATGTGTATATTACATATGCATACATATAAGTATAGTAAGAATGCATTTACAGTATCCTTACATTATAGGAGGCTTACTTATGTGATAGCACCCTTACTGGCATTTAAGTAAGAATTACATTTATTAAGTGAGGGTATATAGTCCATATTTTTGCCGCCTGAATGATCTGGAAACCATTAACTATCCTGGTGCTCCCTGGTCATAATAGCAGACTTTAAGCCTCAGAAAGATGATTTTTTAAAGTTATTTTAAGCAGGTATTACCACCCTTTGGGAAGCTGGAGGAAAGCGCTCTTACTCAAGCTCCCAAAGATGGCCCCACCACCGTGGTAGAACACAACACCAGGCCTGGGGGTGGAGGTAGACGCCTTAGGCTGATACAGCTTCACAGGGATTGTCCCAAAGTGGAGATCTGTGACAATGACATCAGGGTCTTTCTTTAGTGGCTGCAGATCCTGCATAAAACCGACAAATTCCGGCAGAGAACAGATTCTCAGTTTCTCAAAAACCGTTCCCTGTGGAAAGAGGAGAGGAAACAGGTCAGGAAGGGCTTCTGTCTGAGCCGTCTCGAGTCCAGGCACCACACCTGCTCTCCACAGGTGGTGAGAGAAGTCTTAGAAAATTGCAGTCAGATTGGACTCCAGCCCTGCTCACTCCCTCGGCACTCCCATGACACCTGCAGTCAAGTCCTCCCCCACCAGAGGCCCAGCACCACTGGTCTCTCTCAACCTACTCTCCCGACACTTGACACCCCAGCCACTGCAAGCCAGACTCCTGGGCACCCCAGACAGTCCCTCCGCCTGCAACATTCTTCCATAGGAGGGCCTGTTCTGCCTCTGCCTAGATGCAGTGTCTCCTTCCAAGGAGGCATTCCTGGGCCACCCCAGCCAACCTGGCTGCCCTCAAGCATTCGTAGCCAATTGTACTGTGATTTTTTTTTCTTTTGAAGTGGAATCTCACTCTGTCGCCCAGGCTGGAGTGCAGTGGTACGCTCACAGCCACGGCAGCCTTGACCTACTGGGCTCAGACAATCCTCCTGCCTCAGCCTTCCAAGAAGTTGAAACTACAGACACACACCACTATGCCCAGTTAATTTTTTTGGTTTATTGTAGAGACAAGGTCTCACCAAGTTGCTGATCTCGAACCCTTGGACTCAGGCAAGGGGCTGGTCTTGAACGCCTGGACTCAGGCAATTCTCTCACTTCGGCCTCCCAAAGTGCTGGGATTATAGGCTTGAGCCACCACATCCAGCATATGATTTTTTTAAAAAGAAGATAAGAGTTTCATTTCTACTGAAATAGTTTTGCATAAAGTAGTAAAATGTCCAAGATGAGCTTCTTCTTTTTTTTGAGTTGCAGTCTCACTCCTTTGCCCAGGCTGGCACACTCACGGCCATCCCAGCATCAACTTGCTAGGCTCCAGCAATCCTGCCTCAGCCTTCCAAGTAGCCAGAACTACAGTCACGGGCTACCACGCCCGGCTAATCTTTGATTTTTTATTGTGGAGACGAGATCTGGCCTGGGTTGGTCTCGAACCTGCAGGCTCAGGCAATCCACTCACCTCAGCCTCCCAAAGTGCTGGGATTACAGGCTCCAAGATGAGCTTCTTAAGCAAATGAGAATGAGGGGAAAGAGGGGTCACAGAAGAAAGGAGATCGGCCAGGACTCAGTCCGTAAAGTCATGCTGGGGGTGGGCACATGGGGCTTCTTTGAACCGTTGGGTCTCCTTTGGCTATATGTCTCAAGTGTGCATAATAAAAAATAATAAGCAAATAAAGTGGCCGCTCCCCTTGGGTACTCTCTTTTTCGTGTTTCCTAACCCTTTTCTGTGCCACAACTATTGTGGCCATGGGGGAAGCCTATGGCCCTCATCTCAGAACTTTGTTGTTGTTGTTGTTGCCCAGGCTAGAGTCCAGTGGCACATTCACAGCTTGCTACAGCCTCGAACCTACTGGGCTCAGGAAATCCTTCCCCCTCAGCCTCCTGAGCAGCTGTGACTACAGGTACACACCGCCACACTCAGCTAATTTTCTTATTTTTTCTAGAGATGAGGTCTCACTAGGTCGTCCAGACTGGTCTTGAACTCAAGGGCTCAAGCAATCCTCTCACCTCCGCCTCCCAAAGTGCTAGGATTACAAGCGTGAGCCACCACTCCCAGCTGAGAACATTTTTGAATGCATAAAATAAAATATGTGGTACTATATGGGAAGGCAATTTATTTATTTAAATAAGTTAAGCACGCTCATAGTCACCACAGCCTCGACCTCCAGGGCTCAGGTGATCCTTCCACCTCAGTCTTCCAAGTAGCTGAAACCATAGGTACATGCCACCACACCCAGCTAATTTTTTTAATTTATTGTAGAGATGAGGTCTCACCAAGTTGCCCAGGTTGGTCTTGAACCCCTAGGCTCAGGCAATCCTCTCACCTCAGCCTCCGAAAGTGCTAGGATTATAGGCGTGAGCCACTGCGCCCAGCCTGGGAAGGCAATTTATTTAAAAACAGCTATTGAAATATTACAGTAAGTAATATTATTACATTGTGATGTAATAACATATGTGCTTCCTTATCAGCACATTGAGTAACCAGATCTAGTCGCCAGTCTGCTAGACTACTCTAGTTTCAAAGGATTTAGAAGGCATGATTTTTCACACTATTTACAACTGCTATAATGTGCTGTCCCAACATCTCTGATTCCTCTTGGTGACAAAGTGGCAGTCCTGCTGTCACAACTGTGGTTTGTTGCCTTCATCCCTCATGGAAGAAAATGCTATATTGCGATTTGAGGTGAATCATAAAAATGGGGTAATTTTGGCCCTATTTAAATTCATGGGCCCCTGGTGTTCTATCACCATAGGGGTTTAAGGAACCCCAGGTGAGAAGCCCTGCCCTGCCCAATGCCCAGTTTTGCTTTCCTCGTTGTATTTGCCACTCTGTGAAGCTGTTTATTCGTAGTTTGACTCTTGTGTTTGCTCGTTAGCAGCTGCCTTCCCACACCCACAAGCCCCTTGAAGACAAACCCTGTCCAGAACTTTCTTTCTCCTGCCCATCACTGAAGCTAGAGCCCAGAACTGAAGTCTGACATACGGTATTTGCATAACACGTCTTTGCGTAAAATAAATGAATCAACAAACATAACAACAGCCTACATTTATGGAAGGCTCCCTCTGCACTGGGCGCTGGAATATGCCCCCCAGATAGCCAAATTCATGGAATTCCCAAAAAATTCCAGGAAGTAGGGGCTGTTATTTTTCCCTACTTTGCAAATAGGAGATTGAGTCACTGTATTGGGAAACCTGGACTACAGACTATGAGAGTCAAGGCAGGGAAACCATGCAACCCAATCATTGCATCTTGTAAAAGCAGCCCCGGAGGGAAGAAACTTCGGGTTCCTGGGTTCTTCGTGACTGGCACTTGTACGCAGTTTTTGTTATGTAAGAAACTTAAGAAAGATATTTTGTATATTCAATTTCTGTCAACCCTCTGGAAAAGTACAACAAAGCAGTATGGCAGCTCCTATACAATTCTCATCATGATCTGTTTACAGGTACTTTAGTAAGTTACACATGCCAGGAACAAGGAGCCATATCAACTATATATAAGCAGTGTGTCATCTCTCAAAAGCAAAACAAGTTTTCTTTTTGGTTTGGTTTGGTTTGGTTTGGTTTGGTTTGGGGTTTTTGAGTCGGAGTCTCGCTTTGTTGCCCAGGCTGGAGTGCAGTGGTACACTCACAGCCACCGCAGCCTCGACCTGCTGGGCTCAGGCAATCCCTCCACCTCAGCCTTCCAAGTAGCTGGAACTACAGGGGCACGCCACCACACCCAGCTGATTTTTTGATTTATTGTAGAGATGGGGGTCTCGCCATGGTGCTGAGGCTGGTCTTGAACCCTTGGGCTCAGGCAAGCCTCTCACCTCCGCCTCCCAAAGTGCTGGGATTACAGGCATGAGCCACCGCACCTGGCAACAAGTTTTTTTTTTTTAAGTCATGTTCTGTAGTTATGCTCACCTGTACTAATTTAAAGATTTGCTACCTGTTTCTTTATTTTGCGGTTTGCTGGCTCTAGCTAGCAGGGAGGTAGTAACTGGGGCCCAATAATTCAGAAAAATTTGTTCCTGTCTCCAAGGTTTTCCAGGGTGGCAAGTGCTAGGAAAAATATAAAGGTATTTATTACCACTGAACTGTACACTTAAAAATGGTAAAGATGGTACATTCTATATGTGGATTTTACCTCATTAAAAATAAATCAAACAAAGAAAGGCAAACAAGAGACAGGCAGGATAATAGAACCAGACTTTTTTCTTTTTCGTTCTGTCAACTGAGAAAGCAAATCAGGCTTTGAATTTTGCAGCTATTAGCCCAGTCTAATTTCAGAAACACCAGAAAAGGCTGAGACCCACCCAATAGGGTGGTTCCAATTTGAGACACTGAAGGCCACATGACACCAGTGTCAACACCACCAGAAGCTTCTGGTGTGTGACTTTCCTCTCTCCCTCCTTAACCCTCAGCTGGAGGGGACAAATAAAGGACAGAACTCACCCATGTCAGTAATATCATGAAAATGCAGTCGAGGACCCTCAGCTTCACAGAGTGACCGATCCCCGCAGGGATGTCTGCGGTGAGGAAATGCTTGCAAATGGCCCACAGCACAACCACCAGCGAGAACACGCAGGCTGCCCCGAGGAGGGTCAGGACCAGGACCACCATTCTGTTTTCAACTCAGAGGAGGCTGTGAGGAGGTTGTGTGCAGCATAGGCCATTTAGGACATGGTTTGGGGCCAGCAGACCTCCTCCACTTATAAGTCACCAGCTGCCCTCCCCACCTCCCTGTCTCCCACAAACATCGGCCCAGCCCAGGTGAGTCATAGGCTCAAGTGAGATGTGTTCTAGGACAGGGCCCGTGCAGAGGAGAAAGTGGCCGGTACAGTTTGACCCTGCTGGAGAAGGAAGTCCCAGAGTCCCAGGTTACATCTTGGCACAGATATTAGAAATGGCATTGAGCAAACCACCAAGCCACAGTGAACACCACAAACACAATTTCCCCTGCCTGCCCTGGGGCTCCATGCCCCACCCCCTACTCCACCCTGGCCATGCTTGCTGAGAAGGCCCAGAGCCTTAACACTTACGGCTCCGTGTGCAACCTTCTTTCCCCAGACATTGGCGAGGCTCCACTGCTGAAATGTCACTTTCTCAGTGAGGTCACCCCGGCCACCTCTTTTAAAATGCAATGTTAAACTCTACCAGTATTTCTATGCCCATCTCCCCAGCCCCTGCCCCCTCCCCATATGGTTTTTATCAATACTGCATACTTTGCTTGTTTGTTTATTGTCTGTAGATGTAACGTCTGGGAGGACAGGAATTTTTATTATTTTTATCTTGTGCTGTTTTATCCTCAGAGGCTGGAGCAGGGTTTGGTACTTTGTAGGTGTCAGTAAACATCGACTGAGTGAAGGAATGAATTGACAGGCTTTGCCTTCTTCACTGGAAAGCGGGAAAACTGAGCTCACCTGCCTTTCCAGGTTAGGTCAGAGACTGATGTCACTGTTTGAAACCTTCCCTAACAAGTCCCATATCAGTGGCAACAATGACAGTATCTGTTGTGTCGCCTGCCTTCCACTGGTAGACCGGTGGTCCTCAAACGGGAGATTTTTACCTCCCAGGAGATGTCTGACAATGTCTGGAAACATTTTAGTTGTCACCAAAGTGTTCACAGATCATCTCATAGAGAGGCCAGGGATGTTGCTAAACATTCTACAATGCACAAGTCAGCCCCACATCAGAGTTATCCAGGCCAACGTGTCTATTGTGCCGAGTTGAGAAATCCTGCATTAGTAACACTTGGATTTGAATCCTGGGTCTGTCTTGCCAGCATTCTGCTCCTGAGAAAGTTATTTACACTCTTTTAAGCCTTGGCTTCCAAATTAGTAAAATGGGGATGATAATAATAGTACCTGTCCATGGAGTCGTTGGCTGCATCAAAGGCACCAGCATACGTAAAGCACAAGCCTGAAGAGTCCAGCACGTAGAACACTTAATAGATGTCAAACAGTACGACTGAGACGTTTCTACGTGTTCTCCAAGTCCCTTCATTTTCTTCATGGACACACACAAAGACGATATTCTAGCACTAGCTGCATCACGGGTGGGGCCACGCTATCTATGCCTTCTGGTTTCTGGGATGTAAGAATGCTATGGCCACTCTCTGTCTACAAAGTGTCCACATGACCCTCCAGTGGCTGGCTGTAGTGTTCACACAATGCTTCACGCTCTCTCTCCCCAGAAGGCAAGGACCCCTGAGGGTTGAGTCTCGCAATGACAAAGCCTGGACCCCTGAGACGCGCTTGGAGGTGAGCCGCCCAGGAGAGGACCCGGCCAGGAACATCTGTGTGAGAAGTTGCAGCATCAAGTTTAGCAGGTTTATTATATCAAAGAGAATATAGCAGCAGAGAATCAAAGTGGCAGAGTCATTTACCAGGCAGCCGGCTGCTCCTGATTAAGATCGCCACAATGAAACATAAAGGCTTTGAGGGACTCCTACAACACCGAAGTCTACATGTAGTTTGATTTTGCATAACTCTGGCTTATTTCTTTTTGCTTTTATCCTTTAAGTGCACGACACAGGATTCTCTCCCAGTAAAGGTGCCACTTCAGACACTTGAGCTGTGTGTCCCCACCACTGTTTGAGAGGAGGGACAACACAGGGAAAAGCACACGGACCAGAAGTCAGAGTGAGACACCGGGCAGCTTTTCAGCTTCTGCCCCAAAACTATCCCAGTGGTGCTGGCTGTTCACTCGCCCTCCATCTCTGCATTCAGTTTCAGTTTCCTCATCTGTAGAAGGAAGCTGAGGTCTCTGCTCTGCACCCAGTGCCGTGTCAAACCCTTTGCATGTGTTAACATGCTTAGTTTCCCTTCAGCACTAGGGAGATCTTATTCTTGTGCCCATTTCATAGATAGAGAGAATGAGCTTAAGTTGCTTTTCCCACATCAGAAAACTCGTAAGTGGAAGGTGTATAGGGGATCTCATATCCAAGAATGGCTCTTCTTGGGCTCTTTATTTTACACAGTGCCAAAATTTCAACTTAAAAAGGAAAATTCTCAATTCTCAAAGTGTACACTGTTGACCCCTCTGCCATCCAGCCCCTGTGGAAAGTTCGACTCCGTAGGAACAAATCTACTCAGAACAAATCTACTTAGGGACAAATCTATGTAGGAAATTCAGCTCATTGCACAAAGGACAGCTGGGCTACAAATCTGTGTTAGGGCTAAGATTAGTTTAATGACAATAGAAAAGAATAGTCTATTCGCTATTGAGATTTATTGGTTTTTGAAACATTCTTTCTTTTTAGTTACCCAAGTAATACGTGATCATTTTTGTGTATCACTGTCTGGACTTTTCATTTTCCATGCTCAATTAAGCTTAAATCATCCGTAGTGCAATGCTGTGCTAGCCATTTAAATAATGCTTTCTGGATTTTCATGATGTTTATCATATATTCAGCTTTTAAAATTTTATAATTTGCTATAGTTTCTTGTTCTAAACATACATTCACTTTTGAGCCTAAATTGTAATAGTAATTTTGCATTCCTTTCCTTGAATAAAGCACTCAAAATTGTATAAGCTTAAGCATCACAAAACCTGGACTCACCCCAGGGGTGTTTGTGTGTGTATCTATGTGCATTTATGTGTTTAAATAGGAACCTAAGGGACATATTCTTTGTGAGGCAGAAGGATTGCCTGAGCCCAGATGGTCAAGGTTGCAGTGGCCATGAGCATGCTGCTGCACTCCAGCCGGGGCGACGGAGTAAGAGACTCCAACTCAAAAAATAATAATACTAAGACTTGAGAGTCAAAATTACTCTTTGATCCATGTTCTGCAGAATGAATGTAGTGGTAGCAGACACGAAAACAACATTCATCTCCTTGTACGTTTCCATCAGAGCTCTTGGGTGACAAGGGACATTGTCTATAAGCAGTAATATATTGAAAGTAATCTCTTTGTCTGAGCAGTAGGTCTCAAAAGTGGGCTTAAAATATTCAATAAACCAGCCGGGCTTGGTGGCTCAGCCTGTAATCCCATGCCTTGGGAGGCTGAGGTGAGTGGATTGCCTGAGCCCGCGGATTCGAGACCTGCCTGGGCAACTTGGTAAGACCTCATCTCTACAATAAATCAAAAAAAAATTAGCCGGGCGTGGTAGTGTGTGCCTGTAGTTCCAGCTACTTGGAAGGCTGAGGCAGAAGGATCTCTGGAGCCCAGCAAGTCGAGGCTGCAGTGGCCAGAAGCGGCCACTGCACTCCAGTCTGGGTGACAGAGTGAGACTCCAACTCAAAAATATATATATTCAACAAACCATGCTGTAAACAGAAGTGTTGTCAAGAGAACAGACAGAATGTATTTAACATAACCCTTAAGAGCCCTAGGTAAATGAGCACTGGCTTCAACAAACTGCATTAACTCCTAACAAGAGTATCCGCCTGTCCTTTGAAGTTTTAAAGCCAGACATTGACTTTTCCTCTCTAGCTTGGAAAGTCCTACATGTCATCTTCTCCCAATAGAAGTCTGTTTCATCTGCATTAAAAATCTGTTGTTTAGGGTAGCCATCTTCGTCAATTATCTTGGCTAGATCTTCTGGATAACTTGCTGCATCTTTTCCATCAGCTCTTGCAGCTTCACCTGGCCCTTTTATGTTATAGAGACAAATTATTTCCTTAAACCTCATGGAACCATCTGTATTCACTTTAAACTTGTTTTCTGTATGTTCCTCACCTCTGTCAGCCTTTATAGAACTGAAGATAGTTAGAGCTTTGTTCTGGATTCAGTCTTGACTTAAAGGAATCATGCTGGTTTGATCTTCTCTTTAGATCACTAAAACTTTCTGGGTTTGTTGGTTTGTCTGTTTGTTTGTTTTGAGTCTGAATCTCACTCTGTCGCCCAGGCTGGAGTGCAGTGGAGTGCAGTGGCATGCTCATGGCCACCGCTGGCTCGACCTGCTGGGCTCAGGGGATCCTTCCACCTCAGCCTTCCAAGTAGCTGGAACCACAGGCATGTGCCACCATGCCTGGCTAATTTTTTATTTTTATTTTTTTTTTAATTTTATGGTAGAGACGAGGTCTTGCCATGTTGCTCAGGCTGGTCTCAAACCCCTGAGCTCAGGCAATCCTCTCGCCTCCACCTCCCAAAGCGCTGGGATTACAGGCTTGAGCCACAGCTCCCAGCCAACTTTCTGTTTTAGTAAGTAGTTATTTTACTTTCTTATCATTCTTGTGATCACTGGAGTAGCACTTTTAATTTCCTTCAAGAACTTTTTCTTTGTATTCACAACTTGACTTGAGTTTGGTGTAAGAGGCCTAGCTCTTGGCCTGTCTCAGCTTTAAACACGCTTTCCTCACTAAGCTTAATCATTTCTAGCTTTTGATTTAAAGTGAGAACGTGTGACTCTTCCTTTCACTGGAACACTTAGGGACCATTGTCATTTTATCAATTGGCCTAACTTCAATATTGTTGTGTCTCAGGGAATAGGGAGGCCTGAGGAGAGGGAAAGAGATGGGGGAATAGCTGGTTCACGAAGCAATCGGAACACATAAATATTTCTTGACTAAGTTCTCTGTTTTACATGGGCGTGGCTCATAATGCCCCAAATCAATTACAATAGTAACATCAAGGATCGCTGATAACAGATCACCATCAGAGATATAGCAATAATGGAGAGTTCGCAATATTGTGAGAATGACCAAAATGTGACACAGAGACAAGAAGGGAGCACATGCCACTGGGAAAATGATGCCAATAGACTTGCTTGACACAGGGTTGCCACAAACCCTCAATTTGCAAAAAATGTAATATCTGCAAAGTCCAATAACGAGAAGCACAATAAAATGAGTTATACCTGTATATTGTTATTCCATTTTTTGTATGTGCTGTAATTTATTTAGCCAGTCCCCTACTGTAAGACATCTAGGTTTTCTTTGGTTTTTCCTAAATCTTTTGATAGCACTCGATTGTTTCTATAGAAAAATATTCTAAACATGGAATTGATGTGTCAAAAATAAAAATATTTTCAGCTTTTGATACATACTAACAAGTTATCCTTCAGAAAAGTTGCATGAATTTACACTCTAACCCAAACTAGACCCAAAAAAAATTGTTTCCAGTACTCTCAGGAACACTGGATATTATCATTGTCATTTGATACCAATAAGTGGAACATTATTTCATATTTTATTGGTCATTTGACTTTTTCTTTTGTATATCCATGTGAATTTATTTTGTATGTTCATAATCTTTATCTACTCTTCTATAGATAAGTGTTTATCTTTTTGCAGTTACTTATATGTGCCTTTATACGGTAAAGATAAAACTTTTGCATGTAGTTACATACTTTTTTCAGTTTCTTTGCCTTTTAGCTCAGTTTAGATTGTTTTTCTGATGTTTATAAGTTTTATACAATGAAATCTGTCATCTCACCTCTTATGGTGTTTTGTTTTGTATTATGCTTAGAAAGACCTTTAACAGTAATGACACTGTGTGGCAATGATTATATAAATGGTGTATTTTCCCGTCAAAATAGGAATATCTAAATTTCACCCACAAATGGTGAGCACAAACGGATCGATCACTGTAAGAGGAGTTAGAAGATCTATTATAGGTCTATAAATATGCAACCTTGAATTATAAACATTTAACCTTTTAGATGACAAATTTTCTTTTTTTGAGTAGGAGTCTTACTCCGTCACTCAGGCTGGAGGGCAGTAGCACGCACGCTCATGGCCACCCCAGCGCCAACCTGCTGGGCTCTGGTGATCCTTCCGCTTCAACCTTCCAAGTAGCTGGAACTACAAGCGCACACTACCACGCCTGGCTAATTTTTGATTTATTATAGAAACGAGGTCTTGCCAAATTGCCCGGGCTGGTCTCAAACCCGCATGTTCAGGCAATCCACTCACCTCAGACTTCCAAAACGCAGATGCAGAATTTATGGTCTGAACGTGGGGCTGCAGGCCAATATTTTCTCCCTTATTCTCTCCCGGAAATCACACAAAAGTGCAAGGACAATAGGGAATACATAAGTATACATACTGAACCACTTTTGAGTTCCTGGATATACTAATTAGGATAAGTAATGCTAGCTGCTGTAACAAATAACTCCTGCAACTTATAGTTTGATAGAATAAAAGCTTATTTCCCTCTCACAACATAGACATCTGGGTGTTTGGTGAATATCCATACCATTTGGTGATTATAGGATCCATGTTCCTTCTATCTAGTGGTCTGCCAGCCCCAGGCCCTCAGAGTTCTCCACCTTCACTGCCTTTTTTACTTACCAGGAGACCAAGGAAGAGTGGGTCATGCAGGAGTGCGCATTGCAAGATTTGAGGGCCAGCCTGGACCTATATTCCACTGGTCCACACTACGAAGGCTATTACGACTTCTCCTAAATGCAAGGGAGCCTGGGAAATGCAAACCTTTTATATGCCTAAAATGAAAATTAATAGGCCCAACCATGGACTATCTAGAAGTCTATGGCTCTAGTGCAGTATTCCTGTTAAATATCCTTGTAGTGTTACTCAGTACTCCAAAATTTTTATTAAGGTCTTTTTTAATTTCTAGCAGTTTTTTTTCCTTTGTGTATTGTGTTACAGTGTTCTTTATCATGTAGTTATATGAGGGGGACCCAAAATAGCCTAGAATTATCTTTTGGAGGGTGGACCCTTTGTAGTACATGTTTCCCTCACTAAGTAAGTAAATGTTCTAGGAACCCATCGGCATTAGTGTACCAGTTAGCACTGTTGTGAGAGGCTGTGCTTGGCTTCAGTAAACTTTTTTGGGTGATTCTTTCAACATGTTTGCCCATTTCATGATAGGTGATTTACAAGTGTGCCTGCCCACACAGCACTGAGTATTCAGCAGTTTTTGACCCAAAACAGCATGACTCCCATGCCCCACCCTCCATGTTCACCTTATTGTAGCCCAAGTGACTTTTTTTTGTTTGTTTCCCCAAATGAAAAAAAGTCCTCAAGGGGAAATATTTTGCTGATGTGGAAGAGGTGAAACAAAAAACAGAAGCACTGAAAAGCATCAAAATTGGCGAGTTCAAAAACTTTTGAGCAGTAGGAAAAGCATCTCAATAGGCGTATTGCATCAAGTGGGGAGTACTTTGAAGGTGACTGAAGTTTAACCATGTAAGAATAAATACACAATTTTTATAAATTCTGGGTTTTTGGGGGTCCCCCTTCATAATTTAATGTGAAAGACACCTGTTTTATTAATAGTTTGCTAGGACTGCCATAACCAAGCACCACGGACTGGGAGGTTTCAACAGCAGAAATATACTGTCTCACAGTTCTGGAAGCTGGAAGTTCGAAGTTAAGGTGTCAACAGGGTTGGTTTCTTCTGAGGGCTATAAAAGAAGGATCTGTTCCAGGCCTCTCTCCTTAGCTTATCGATGATCATCTTCTCCCTGTACCTCTTCACATTATCCTTTCTCTGTGCATGTCTGTCCTGTGTTCAAATTTCCCCTTTTTATGAGCACTCCGGTCAAGTGGATAGGGCTCACTCCAGTGACCTCATCTTTTTTTTAAATTTTTTATTTTAAAGATATGGGGTACAATTCAGGGTTAGGTACATGAATGTTCATTATGCAGGTACCCTTGTTGATGAGGTGTGCCCTCCCCCAGCAGATTCCCACTGCTGCCAATCCTGCACCCCTCCCCCAGCAGTTTCCCACTACTGCCAATCTTTTTCTTAGAATATCACAATAATTGTTCAAGGTCCACTTATGAGTGGGAACATGTAATACTCAGTTCTTTGTTTCTGTGATGGATCACTCAGTATTATAGACTCTAAGTCCATCCAAGTTGCTGTGAAGTTCATAATTTTGTCCTTCTTTATGACTGTGTAATATTCCATCATGTATATGTACCACATTTTTTAATCCAGTCCCCTTTTGATGGGAAGCATGACTGGTTCCATGTTTTTACTATGACAACGCTGCAATAAACATACGTGTACGGGTATCTTTTTCATAGAGTGATCTGAGTTCCTCTGGGTATATTCCCAGTAGGGGGATTGCAGGGTCACATGGAAGGTCAATTTTTAAATCTTTTAGGAATCACCAAACTGTTTTCCACAGAGGTTGTATTAGTTTACACTCCCACCAACAGTGTAGGAGTGTTCCCTTTTCCCCGCGTCCTCTCTAGCATCTGTTGCTTTTTGTTATTGACGATGGTCATCCCGACTGGAGTTAGGTATATCTCACTGTGGTTTTAATTTGCATTTCTTTGATGACTAGTGAGGCTGAGCATTTTTTTCATGTATCTGTTGGCTACTCATATGTCTTCTTTTGAGAAGTGTCTATTCATATCTTTTGCCCACTTTGTAATGGGGCTGTTTGTTTTTTTTCTTTTCAGCAAGTTTGAGTTCCTTGTAGATCCTAGATGTTAGGCCTTTGTCAGACATACAGTTGGCAAATATTTTTCCCCAGTCTGTGAGCCGTCTCCCTGCTCACTTGATGGTTTATTTGGCTTTGCAGAAGCTTGTCAGTTTGATGAGGTCCCACTTGTCTATTTTATCTCTTATGGCATGGGCATTTGGGGTTTCGATCAGGAATTGGTTGTCAGTTCCAATTTCCATAAGGGTGTCTCCTGCATTTTCTAAAGTTCTTACAGTTTGAGGTTTTACATTTAGGCCTTTGATCCATTCAGAGTGGATTTTTGTATATGGTGATAAGCAGGGGTCTTGTTTTAATCTTCTGCATGTGGTCAGCCAGTTTTCCCAGCACCATTTATTGAATAGGTTCTCCTCTCCCCAGTGGTTGGTGGTGGAGGCTTTGATGAAGATTAGTTGATTGAGAAATTGAGGTTTAGCTTCTGAAATTTCTATCCTGTTCCATTGGTCTATATGCCTGTTCTTGTACCAATACCAGGCTGTTTTGATTATTGTAGCTTTATAATAAAGTTTAAAGTCTGGAAGTATGATACCTCCTGCTTTGTTTCCTTTGCTAAAGATTGCTTTGGCT
>CAUYQG010055704.1:0-35886 GCA_963574415.1 Tarsius wallacei | reverse complement strand
AGGATTATTTTGGCTATTCTTGGTTGTTTATGTTTCCATGTGAATTCCTGTATTATTGTTTCTAGGTCTGAGAAGAATGTTGCTGGTAATTTGATGGGTATTGCATTAAATCTGTAGATTGCCTTGGGTAGAATGGACATCTTAGCAATGCTTATTCTTCCAATCCATGAGCATGGAATATTTTTCCACTTGTTTGTGTCATCTATGATTTCTTTGAGCAGTGTTTTGTAGTTTTCATTGTAAAGGTCTTTCACATGTCTGGTTAGGAAGATGCCAAAGTATTTCTTTTTTTTTGCGGTTATTGTAAATGGAATTGTGCTTTTTATTTGGGTTTCTGTTTGTTTATTATTGGTGTATAAAAATGCAATTGTCTTTTGCACATTTATTTTATACCCTGAGACTTTGCCAAAATCCTTTATCAGTGCAAGGAGGTTTTTGGCAGATTCACTTGGGTTTTTGAGGTATAGAATCATGTCATCTGCAAAGAGGGAAAACTTGATTTCTTCTATTCCTATTTGGATACCCCTGATTGCCTTCTCATCTCTGATTGCTCTAGCTAGGACTTCCAAAACTATGTTGAACAGGAGGGGTGAGAGTGGGCAGCCTTGTCTTGTTCCAGTTTTCAGGGGAAATGCTTCCAATTTCTGTCTGTTTAGTAGTATGCTGGCTGTGGGTTTCTTGTAGATGGCTCTTACTATTTTGAGGTATGTTCCATCTATGCCTAGATGTTTGAGGGTTTTTATCAAGAAGGGGTGTTGTATTTTATCAGAAGCTTTCTCTGCATCTAATGATATAATAATGTGGTTTTTGTTGGAATCTCACTCTGCCGTCCAGGCTGGAGTACAATAGCATGCTCATGGCCACCCCGGCGTTGAACTACTGGGTTCAGGTGATCCTTCTACCTCAGCCTTCCAAGTAGACAGAACTACAGGCACATGCTACCATGCCCAGCTAATTTTTGATTTATTGCAGAGATGAGGTCTTGCTAAGGTGCCCAGGCTGTACTTGAACCTGTGTGCTCAGGCAATTCCCTCACCTCAGCCTCCCAAAGTACTGGGGTTATAGGCTTGAGCCACCACACCCAGCCAGGCACATTTATTTATAACCAATGTGAACATTTTTTGAAATTTAATTGTCAGGTTATTTAACTACCTTCTGACTGGGAGTAGAGGTTAGGTCTCAGGGAAAGGTAAAGAAGACAGGTAAGTTTTGAAGTAGAAAAAGAGAGAGAAGACACAAGGAAATATTAATATATGAAATACAGGGTAATAAAAGTTGGTCAAGAGAGTTTTAGTCAGACTGAAGGATTGTTGTTTGTATCTTGGGTAAAAAGTAGGAATGGAAGATGGGACTGGAAAACTGGTGCAATATGATGATGGCCTGGCCCTGAGATATGTGGAAAAAGAGGGATGAGAAGGTCTAACAGGTCAAGGCTAGGAAAATGGCCTGAAGTTACAAGGAAAGTCTTAGAATGCAGGATTGCCACAAATCATCAGAGGAAGGAAAGGCTCAGTCAACCAGAGACCACAGAGTGAGCAGGGCCTTGGAGGATTTCATACCATTGCTCTGCAGCAAGATTCAGTGGCTGATGTCTTGAGACTTGCCTAGTCCAGGCAGAGTGCTTGAGCAGTTACAATTGACCCCAGTGCCTCAGCTGGTAGATCATGACAGAGACTATCAAGGCCACATATAATATGGTAGTTACCCTTAGTCTGGATGCATAGCAGGCTATGCCCTAGAAACATCACTTCTGGCCCCAACTATCGAAATATTTCCATTATTTGTCCATCCCTTTGGCATCTAAGTTTTGCTTTCTGGATTTGCTTTCTTCTTTTTCAAATGAGGTGCCTCCCTAAGATTCTTACAGAACTGCCAGGCGAACTGGACAGTCTCCCATTCTGTGATTCTTCACAAACACAGCCCAAAGTGACATTGTAATATCCAAACTCCCAGCTGTCCCTTCTACTGATGAAAACTTTTGTGGCAGAGTGAAAATAGCTCAGCAAGTGATTTTAGGGTGGATGTGAAATTTCTGCTGCACTGCCAAAGGGGGATTTCTCAGGAGCTTTTCTCCATGTCAGTCTCCACAAACATCAAGTGGTGCCCAGTGGCAGCTGGACTGACACTTATTGAATCTTCTCCTGTTTTTGCTTATGTTTAGACAAAATTTTGGTGTCAGCATCTAGATTGTGTGGGGATGAAGAGGCGGTTATCTGACCCATCACCTTATCCCAGGTTCATGCAAGGGCAGCAGCAATTTCAGTTTGCCAAGTGGAGGTTCTGGAACATGTGGTGATAGAAAGTCCTTAGCTAAGGGAGAAATTGCAGAGAGCGGATCCTGTTTCCTAACTAGCTGAGCTGAATAAACTCTACATTTAGTGCATTTTTGGTGATGGACTATGGAGCAGCCAAAGAATAAAATGAACTTTAAAGACAAAGCCATATGAGAAGGTTATTTGATTAGAAGATACATGGAAAAATTTCAGAATAGATAGTTTGATATAGAATATAATTTTAGTGGAAATTGACATGTGATGGTATAACCTACAGAATACATGTTGAGTTAGTGAAGGACTGCACTGAATATTTTTAAGAATAGTCCCCATTCTGAAGAAAATGGTAACTACAAATGAATTTGGAAGACTATGGTTAGAGAGCTTGCTGAATATTTACCAAACAATTTCTTTTTCTTTCTGAACGCACAGCTTGACTGCGTTTCACTGCCTTCCTCCTGTAGCCATGTGACTGACTTCCTGCAAATGAGAAGGGAACATCAGTTACCTGCATCACCACAGATTAGCTAGAAAGAGAATCGTCCCCCAAACAATCTTGAAAGTTTTCTGCTAAACAGGGCAGAGCCACAGTTTGGAAAGGGATTGGATTCCATTGGACCATCACTTGGAAAAGAGTGAATTAGGAATGCTCAGTTTGGACTCTGCATAAGCAAGAAATAAACATCAATTGGAGATGAACCTTGACACATTTTGGAGTTTTTTACAACAGCTTAACTGATACAACTTTAGCCAATAGCTTAACTAGTACAAACAATCCTTGAAAATCTTAGTGTGAAAAGTCAGTCATGTGTTTCTGGCAGTTTGGGATTTCTCAGAGTCAACTATAAGCACTGTCTAGACAACCACATGGTAACACAATGATGGGGCAGATAAAGAATTTGACCAAGTAAGAAGACACTGAGTAGCATGTTAATGAACTATTTTTCATTCTTATCTAATCAAACTTACTTGAGACTTTAAACGGTAGTGTATCATTTTAGAGCAGAATTCTCTAGACTGCAGTGGCCTGAATATTCAGGAATTGTTTACTTAATGCCATTTAAGTTTTTCATTACCTTGCATTTTTTCAAGGAAATGTGCCTTATTCATTAATATGGAATTCCATAAAACCAAAGAAAAAATGTTTTTGGAAGAGTTTTGCCTATTATTCCAAACTTGTTCTTCTTAACAACCTGTAGAGGGAAGCTCCTGCTGGTGTCCAGCTGCTCTGGCTTTTGCCAGCTTGCAATCTCGGCCATTCAGGTGATACATTCAGGTAGGACAAAGCTTTCCTAGGTGATCTGTGTGATAGGAGGCAGGTGGTTAAATTTGAGACTTGGCAGAGACAATGGAAGAATAATCTCTGTCAAGGTCATATGTTTTGGTGATTTTTCTAAAGCAAGCAGCTAGTCACAGAACCAATGTTTTAAATGATGTCTGGAGCTAGTGAATGAAAAAGGAGGAAAAAAAAAAAGGTTACCTCCAGAATTTAAAGTAAATAAAAAGTTGAAGCACAGAGCAAAAGGACGTTCCGTGAAGGTTCTTGCCTGGCTTTGGATATGCACAGATCCCTGGACAAACATAATACAAAGTTCCCGAACCTTTTGGGCCCAGGAAGTGAATTTCCAAGGGGGAGGCATGACTGTTGATTCATGCTTCTTGATTCTTGCAAAGGGGCCTTCTCTCATTCCAAATATTAGAACTATCCTTCCCCTTTCAGTACTTTGTCTGTAGTCTGGCTTCAAATAGCTTGGTTTCCAAAAGTACCACTAAGGCATGCTAGAATGTATATGCGTGTGTGTATGTGTATTTTCACATGTTATTATATATGGCTAATGCTAAATGCCAAGTCAAAACACATAAAAACAGTACCAAAGGAAACATAAAGAAACATATGTATATCTAATATATACATATGTCTAATGCTTTCAAAGACACAGTTCCACAGGCTTGAATGCCTTGTGCCAGTCCATTTTTGCTTCCCAGGATAATCATTCTAAAGGCTGCTTTACTTGGAAAACTGCTTCACCTGCTGAGCCTTTCTGGACTCCATGTGTTGCATGTCTGTTGCTTTTACAGGCAGGGCCAAGAGAAAGGCCAACTGAATAGGGCCTTTTTCTCATTGACAGCGTCTTTCTTAATTATTCTAAATGTTAATTGTGAGATGTTTAATCAGTTTCCAGAAGTTGCTATGATTTGAGTCATTTGAAAATGATTGATTTCTAAACCTTTTTGATAAGTCACAGAAAAAAGAATCTTTGTTATGAAAAATTGGTTAAAGTTTTCTTTGTACACCAAGATTTGATCATTTCTTGTTAGTTTCATTGATATAGAAACATATATAAGGTTTTCTGTGTACACCAGTATCTGATCATTTCTTGTAATTATTTCATAGATATATAAAAATATATGATCTCTATTTAAAGGATATGATAAATCTATATTTTTAAAATTGAGCTTGACAATTGATTTATCCTATTCCTTTATGTTAATGACATTAAAAAATTTCTCTGTTGAAATTTATTTATTTTATTTATTTAATTAATTATTCAGTCAGGGTCTCGCTCTGACACCAAGGCTGGAGTGCAGTTGCACCATCATGGCTCACTGCAGCCTCCAAGGGATCCTCCTATGTCAGCCTCCTGAGTAGCTGGAACTACAGGCATGTGGCCATCACATTTGGCCTTTTTTTTCCTTGATTTTTATTGTAGAGGTGAAGTCTCACTATACTGCCCAGGATGGTCTCAAACTCCTGGGCTCATAGCAGTCCTCCTGCCTCAGTCTCTCAAAGTGCTGGTAGGACAGGTACGAGCCACCATGCCCGGGGTTAATTTTTAAATTCATACATTATATTTGTTAAGATACTGAGATACTTTATTCATATAATGTCTTTGGGTTCTTATTATTTACATCTAGTTAATTTCCTCTGTTTATGTTTGACTTGGACTTTGGGTCCAGATGCTGCAGTTCTCAGTTGATGGCCACATGTGAGGCTGTAGGGAAGTACGGGTCTGCAAGTCATCACCATTTTACAGACACAGGAGGAAGCCTCACTGCCCCCAAGTCTCCTTTGCTGCTAAGGCCACCGTCTCCCAGGAACAGATGTTAGGGGACACACTCTTGTATAGCTCCTTGGGGTCAGGGGGCTCAGCACCTCCTCCCTGAAAACCATCTGGGTTGGTGTTGGCTTCTCATCAGGGACCATCAATCCCCTCCAGTTAAGCTCTTTCCAGCAAACTTGTCATTTTGATCGACCTCCACCCTGAGCTTCCTCTTGACCTGAGAATGTTCTGCCCCAGTCTTTCCACCCAGATCCCAGAGGAGCCTTAGGTCTCACTCACAAGCTCTGAGTCCCCCTCAAGACACATGACTATGTCATCCTGACTGTGGGGGGGGCAAACGAGTCACATTTATTTTTTTTATTGTTTAAATATTTAATTGTAATAAAATACACATAACATAAAATTTACCTTCTTAACCATTTTTTTCTTCTTTTTTTAACTTTTAAATTTTTTATTTTAAAGATGTGGGGTACAAGTGAGGGTTAGATATACAAACGTTCATTATGCAGGTACCCTTGTTGATGAGGTATGCCGCTCCCCTGGCAGGTTCCCTCAACTGACAATCCCATACCCCCTCCCCAGGCAGTTTCCCACTACTGCCAGTCCCTTTCTTATAGTGGTATGCTAATTGTTCAAGGTCTGCTTATGAGTGAGAACATATGGTACTCTGTTCTTTGTTTCTGTGCTAGATCACTGAGTATGATAGACTCTAAATATATCCAAGTTGCTGCAAAGTCCATATGTTTGTCCTTCTTTACCAACCATGCTGCCCATCAAAACCATACTGGAAAAAAAAAATAGTGGTACATATACACAATGGAGTATTATGCAGTCATAAAAAAAAAGAGAGAGAGTCACATTTAATCCCATCTTCTTCCCAAGACTTTCTGTCTTGGCAACACACTCTTTTCTCAGACAATTGACTGAATGAGTTCTAAACCAGTCAATGACCTTAACATCCACAACATAGGAATTATGCCCCGTTGTAATAGAAGGATGATTCTGGATGAAGGGCAAAGTATTTCACTCTTGCTCCCTCCAGTTTCCTCCCCTTCATCATTCAGAGCATCAGCTACAGACATTGTTTTAAGTTATAAGATTATTCCACCTTAAAAAACTAAGTGGAAAGAAAAAATAATCTGTGGTGATGACTGTGGCTTTCCAGATCCTTCTGAATATGTAGAATTTATCAACTGCTAGCTCAAATTTCTTGTCTCTTTGTTCTAACAAAGAAAATAATGACTGTCTAAGCAGGCAAACTTGTTCTCCTCCCCTCCCCCATATCTATATGCTTATGCCATGCAGGGGTGAAAAAATCCTGCTTTTGATCATAATATTGCTCGAGAATGTCATTTGATAATACAGAAAGTTCACAAACTATTAGGATAATGATTCCTAATATTACTTGTCAGTAAAAGATGGAAATAATTTCTTGTTACCCTTTTGTACTAATTTTATCTTACATTTATTTAGTCAGCAGCAAAGACTTTCAGAGGTGATTGTTTCCCACTGATTAATTCCCAGTTCTAACAGTTAGATCACCAGATGATATATATTAATATTTTCTTAATAGTGCATTTTTACAGAAATGAAGATTTATATATCAGCAGACTCATTTAAGAAGTCTCATAAATGTGAGGGGAATTGGTTGCACATTTTGCCACTGGCCTGTTGATTCTTATCCTAAGAAACACAGAGACTGTCAGCACCAGGATTACCTATGAATAGAGGGAAGCTTATTTCTGTCCTCTATAACTAATTTAACCTCTCTGGGCCCTCTCCTTTTGATCTTGCCTCTGTTCACCTTTACCACTCATTCTGGGCTCAGAATTTACTAAAAACTTCAGATGCCCCCAAGTAGCTTCTGAATAGCTGCCCAGCTTCTTAGATAGCAGGTCTCCTAAAACCCTCCCTCCTTAGTACTTAGCTCATTTTAGAGTACCAGAGCACATTTCCTTCATGCACACAGAGTTCTTAACAGATACTCTAAAATAATGTGAGTTGGTAGTTTATATAGGGCGTTACTCCTTTCAACAGTATGTGCATTTTGTTTAGATTGAATAAAGCAAATCCTAGGATTGTTGTAAGCATTAACGACTGGTGAGGGTGTATTTGTGTTTGGATATGAGTCAGTAGAGGGAAAGAGAGGAGAGGTGTCTGCAGTCTTCTCTAAATCTCAATCTCTAGATTTATCTGCTTCTTTGAGTTTGGACTTGTCCTTAGGTATCATTTTGAGGGCTAAATATCTCATTATCTTTTCTTAATGTTGAATGTTTTTTTCTTTGGTGATAGTCATAATAATTATTGGACCATAATGATCTTTAGCTTTCCACAGTTCCTGCACATTATTATCTCATTTTATTTGCAGTGTCAGTAGTAGCAACAGCAAATCATGGAACTCTACCACTGTCCTGATACTTGGACGATTTTTGTGATGACAGTCCATAAGTAAGAACCTCAACCCTATTCAATCACTCACAAAGATAAAGAAACTTTATTTGTATCTTGGTATAGAGAAAAATAGTTGCACTGAGGGGACTTTTACCCATATAAAAACTATCACTTCTTAGTCTGGCATGACCTCTGCCTAGCCATACAGTCATGCAAAAAGGTATTTTTCCCTTTTCCCAGGAGAAAATATGTAATTTTAAAAATAGAAAGAAGAGATAATAGAAAGACAATAGAAAAAAAAATTATGTCATCTCTTTCTCTTCTTCCCTGTCTTCCTCTCTAATAACCAGTGTAAATGCTGAAAAAAGAATCCAAACTTCTAAAAGGAAGAATTCACAATTCTCAGGCATAAATCTCTAGTCAGGCAGACACTCTATCTCATTCTAAGCAAGAGTGGCACCCTTAGGAGATAAGAATTGTATAGGATTATGCAAAAGATTGCAGGCCAAAAGAGGAACATTTAAACATATTAGGTAATCCTAAACAGATGTTGTTAGGATCAAGATCAGTCTCTGTTTCTTATGCAGAAAAAGGGTCTTGAGCCGACCCTTCTTTGATGCATCCCAAGTGGCAATCCACACCGCTCTGACACTGATCACATCCATAAAATGTAAGATGCCATTCCCAAAAGGCAGTCAGAGTTCTGTGGTTACAGACAACCTCTCTGTAAGTAGATAATGCAATATCCAGCATGCTTTTTTCTAAGTCTTTTGAGGGGAGAATAAAAAAAGCTAGTATTTGCTTACCTTAATGCTTGACTGAAGTAAATACACTTAATACATAATTATAACACTAAGTTGTCAATTAAACATGACAGATATTTCTTGGTTGGAATTGTACTGGAACACAAGGTAATCCCAACTGTCACTGAGCAACCGTATTAAACTCGGCATCCAAAGAAGGTTTTCCCTCTAAGGCCCCTCACATGTTACAGTGAAATTCCAAAGGGCTTTATCAGTTAATTACAAGACAAACACTGACAATCCCTTCATGCACAATACTTACAATTTAACCAGTAATAACACTGAGAGAAAAAAAAAATTTGCTGAAATTGAATACATAGAGTAATATGATTATGGCTTATTCTTGATGAATAATAAGGAAAAGTGTCACATGGAGGAAAGTAGATTAACCAGAGTTTCTCCCCGAGGCTTCAAGGTGAATGTCCACTGACCCCAGAGATGGTTTGACCTTGAATATTTTTCAGTCAATGACTAGTCTGTTTATTAGCTTTACCTTTAGTGTTCAGGGATTGGTTTTGTATTAAAACATTGATGGATTGGCTAAACGGAAAGGTAAATACAAAGATTGATGAACATTGCTTGGCTATGCTTGATATTCATGGAATTATCTTCTTTATTATTGAAGAATGTTGATAGAACTAATTACACCGGCATATCTTCGAGTCCCTTGGAGCTGTTTAAACAAAGGGAAGTAGCAATAATTGTAGACAGCAGAAAGAAATGAATTTTGAGGCTGAAGTCAACAAACCAAATACTTCAGCTGGAGCCCAAATCCAGAGACACACAATAATGAGAAGGGCAGCAATTTCTCTCTGCAACCCTGGTTCACACAGTGTAAACCCAATAAGCAAGAAGAGGCAGAATGACAAGACTCAGAGCTAAAGTGCAAACAACAGCAGCTTTGCAAGTTGGGAAGTTTGCAAGCTGAAATATCTGGCCAACAGATCTGTCACTACCACCAGTCTGAGGAATGTGCAACAGCCGGGCCAGGATGGGCCGGGACGTTCAGAACAGCTCTTGGTGTTTTAGAATTCCTATGGAGGCTGAAACTTCTCGTGGGCACTGGATTCATTATTCCTAGTAGGAAGATAGAAGTCATATTACATATATTACATTATATTGGTTAAACAACAACAAAATAAAAGCTCTGGGAAAATAAATAAAGTTTCCTAAGTGGGGCACTGAGAAACTGGTGTAGAGTTAATGCCTAAATAGGAAAACAGTATTTGGTGATCCTGGCAAAATGATGAAATATGATAAAGCTTACTGATGTGTACTTAAGGCTAGCTACTACTCATGACTTTAAAGATAAAACCACCAAAGCAAAACAATGAAAGGCCACCAAACAGTGAATGAGGGCACTGACCATTCTTCATTTTTAAAAATGATTGTTGCTTTGTTAAAATTAATACAGCAAAGTGTGATTATTGTGATATATTGGGTAATAAAAGTATTCAAATATTAAGGTAGCTGAATTTTAAAGACTGATTTCTGAGTACAATTTTCTCTTTTTCAGCATGGCCTGATAGCAGGTTCATTCATTCTTATCACACCTTGCCCCTAACTTGAGACAAAAGTAATATTTTCCTCTTCTGAACTCTTAGGTACTTGCATTATTTTACTGGAGTTTTTTTTTATTAATCAATTTCTTTTATGCTGCTTTATGTTATGCTTTTAGTTTTGCCACTTATGTTTCCCGTGGAACAGTAGATTTCTTGAAGGTAATGTCTGGCTCATATTCATTTTTGAATCCTGGTTGCACTAGTCAAATGCCCATAGTTGGCACTCAGTGAGTGCTTTTTGAAACAATGAATGGAAGTGCATCCAGAAAATATTACACTAAGGTTGATACAGTGCAATAACAATAAAGTGACCATCAAGATACAATGAAATCACAAGAAAATCACAAAGGAAATGTGACATCATGTGACATGCCCTTTAGTTTTCTCATAGAAACTAGAATAGATTATAAATAAATATAAATATATACCTTCATTACCTTGTGTCTTAATTTTTTTAAAAAGGCAAGCTCTATTTACAAATAGACTATTCCAGATTCTGTGTCTCACATGTACACTCATCGTAATGAGTCCTAGAATAGTCAGAAAAAATATAGGATATCTAGTTAAGTTTGAATTTCAGACAATCAATATATACATTTTTATAGAACTAACTCTTTAGTATAAGAATATTCCAAATATTGCACAGACATACTTATGTGAAAATTATTTATACTAAACATTATATATTGTTTGTTTGAAACTCTGATTTCCTTATGCTAAACGATTATTTGTTGTTTATCTGAAATTCATATTCAACTATGCTTCTAGCATTTTTTTTTTTTTTTTAGTTGGAGTCTCACTCTGTCGCTCACACTGGAGTGCAGAAGCGGCCACTGCAGCCTCGATCTGCTGGGCTCCGGTGATCCTTCCACCTCAGCCTTCCAAGCAGCTGGAACTACAGGCGTGCACTACCACGCCCAGCTAATTTTTTATTTATTGTAGAGATGAGGTCTGCCCAAGTTGCTCAGGCGGGTCTCGAACCTGCGGGCTCAGGCGATCCACTCACCTCAGCCTCCCAAAGCACTGGGATTACAGGCTGAGTCACCGAGCCCGGCTGCTTCTAGCATTTTTATTAGCTAAATCTAGCAACCTCAGTCGTGATGGAAAAATTAAAGAACCAAATAGAATACCTGTGGCACAAATAGAGCAATGTAAAATCCTTGTTTGCTCACATCTGGCCAAATGTCTAAGCTTGTATCCTCTTCCTGAAGAAAGCAACACAAGAGACTTTCACTTCTTCCAGAGTTGCACAGATGAGGTGTGCTGATAGCTCTCCAATAAGCATATCTGCCTGGCTGCACTTTTCTTTCTCTAGATGCTTATGGGACGTTATTTAAAATGAAACCAGTGAGAAGGAACCAGATGTTCCAGCTGAATAAAATGTTATTTTCTGACTGAAGGTCTAGATTTCATAATCTGGGAGCAATAAGGCAGATCTCTTTTCAGTTGGAATTTCAGAAGGGGAAGGGTTGGGAGAGAATCTCTGAGGGGTGGGGAAGAGGAAAAGACAAATCTGTAGAGGGCATGGCAGGGAGTGGGGGAAGATCCAGAAGGCCCGATAGGGCCCCAGCACTAGTCGTTGTTCTACTTAGTTGCTCTAATGAGCTCTCTTCAGCAAGTCACTTACACTCTCTTGCCTTTAATATTGTCACTTGCAAAATAATAAAGATCACTGTATCTATCCTTCAGGTTAGTCATGTGGATATTAAATGAGCTTATCTTTTTACTAGCATGCGGTAAGTACTCAAGAAATGGCAATTTCTGTTTTTGTTGATGCAATGGGTTGAACAAATAACTCCTAATGATGGGCAACTTCTTTTTCAGGTTAAGATAATTTATGTTTACATTTACTTTTCTTAATTTAAGTGGCTAAATATCTTCTACTTTATAATTCTCTGCGTATCACCCATTTCTTGTTTTACCCCCTGAAGCTAATAGTGAAAGCATCAATATTACTGAAGGGTCCTAATCAACAGAGTATGTTTGGGGTTTAAAAAGGAAATAAGGGTAAAGCCAAAGTAGAGATTACAAATTCAAACTAAAAAATGATGCCTAATATTTTAGAGAAAAGATTATTTGATTTCTAGAAGTTCTATGCATTAAAAACTGAGTACTTGTACAACAAAGCTGAATATTCCCTTTCTTTTCTCACTGATTACAAATATGAACCACCTAAAAAATGTAGGAACACTAATGCAACCAGTTTATCTCTTAAAGACAATGGATAGCAAATTTCTGCATTAAAGTAGAATAACGGTACCACAGTCCACTTTACATAGGGATTCTAAGCTTTCTCTCTCATTTTTGCCAACAGATCCTTAAGGAAGCATGACAGGTAGGTTTCTTTTCTTCCCTCTTTAGTTCTTATGTTCTCTCATTCTCCCTTTCTTCTTTTTTCTTTTTTAGCTCATAATAAGTTCACCTTCTAATCACTATCTTTTCAGATAATCAAAAGGACTCCCTTGGCCTTCTCTGATGTAGGATTCATTTGAACAAGGCACTAAGGATTCTTTGTTTTGCTAGATTCCTATGTCCATTAGGGTTCAATGGAGCCTTTGCTGGCAAACAATAGACTTGATCTGTGGCCTTTCTGCTTGGCTAACTGCTCCTAGAATGCAAACACTGAAAGGCATTGGAGGAGATTCATATTACCAAAAACGAATTAGCAACAAAAGAGTCAACCAAGGGTTGCACAAACCAAGGTGATTTTCTGCCATGAATCTATTGATTGTTCTCCTTTCTGTGATCTTTCTACGAACAAAGCAAATGCCTTTGCCTAACCACAGCACTGCCTACTGAATTATTGTGAACCCAAAAATGGTCTGGATGTTGTCTCCCTAAGAGTGATTATCTTAAAGCCTGCTTTCTCCTTACTGACTCTAATGAGCTCTCTAACGGCATTGTTTTCATTACACTCCTTTTGTTCTGCCAAAGAGAAATGAATTTAAACAGCAGTTATTCAAGAGCCATGGCATTTATCGACTGGATAAACACAAGCCTGAGATTTGGTTGTGTTCTCTGTAAGCCTGCCCACTCCCTTTTTGCTTATGGGTTTGTCTACTTTGCCCCTCCCCCCATCTGCTGGAGTGTAATCTTGCCATTTTGGTCCTAGAGGGGTTTTATATAGGCTAGGATGGGAAGGGGCAACAGAAACTTGCCTGGCATAATCCTAAATCTCCTTGTACAATTCTAAAAGTATCCTCAGGTGCTTATAGGGACATTTATGGATAAGTAGGAATATATATGAAATTAGAATGATGCCACTTGTCAAGAGAATGTGGACAGGACCGTGCAAATAATGTACCAAATTAATTAAAATCCAGTGAATTTTGTGGTTAAACATCACAAGAACCATAACATTTTATAGGTCAAATGTAATACAATTTGGCATGTAATGAGATTTATGAATGTGTGTGCCTGTTTCAAAGGAATCACTCACTGTGGATAAATGAGATTATGCTTTTTCACCAGGTAGAGATAAAAGCATCTGCTGAAACTGCTCTAGAATAGTAATACTCATTGCAGATTCAAATTAGCTGATATTTTAGAAAATTACAAATCATCAATCTTTGAGCCCAGCTCCTGAAATTCTGGTTTAGTTAGTCTTAGGTAGGGACTAGGCAATGATATATTTTTACAGCTCATCAGGTGACCTTATTTTGTAGCCATTAGTAAGAACCACTGCTGGAACTTTGACTACACATTAGGATCATCAACAGTACGTTCTCAACATATCCATGCTTCAGTCCTTACTCAGACCAAATGAAACTGATGGGGTTCAGGACATGCTACCCCCAAATATGGCACCTCGACATTTGAGAAAACAGCAGAAGCAAAAATGTCTTCTGATCTTCTTTCTCCCTTCTCCCTTGAAGAAGGCCATAAAAGAATTATCTGACCCTCTTCTGAAGAAGGCCATAATACTTTCATGTGAGAGGTATCCATCCTATACCTGGAGAAAAGGAAGGTCTTCATCTCTCAAGACACAGGGAAACAGACAAGAAGCTGAACAATCAGGACTTGCTAAGTTTCGTTAGTTCATTACCATTAGATCATATTTCCTTTGCCCAAACCTCTTATTCCATAACTGTCTACTTCTTTGTGAAGCCTAAATTGATAAATATACATTTCCCATTTCTTCAGGTCTTCATTTCTGAAGTCTTTTGTGCCACATAAAACTTATATTAAATGAATTTGTATGCTTTTCTCTTGTTAATCTGTCTTTTGTTATAGTGGTCTCAGCAATGAACCAGGAATAGGCAAGGAAAATATATTTCTTTTCTTCCACCAACCTAAATCACTGAGGCATGAGCCTGATCATCTGATGTTTTTTAAAGCTTCCCAGGTAGTTCTGCTGAACAATGAGAATTAAAGACCTCTGTTGTAGGAACACAATGCAAAGACAGATTTTGATTCAATGTTAGAAACAATTTTTTAACAACTGAACTGATCCAAAATATGACTGCTTGATTTTTTTTTTTTTTTTTTGAGTTAGAGTCCTACTCTGTCACGCAGACTGGAGTGCAGTGGCGCTCTTGGCCACTGCAGCCTGGACCTGCTGGGCTCCGGCGATTCTTCCGAAGGCCTCAGCCTTCTAAGTAGCTGGAACTATAGGTGCGCGCTACCATACCCAGCTAATTTTTGATTTATTGCAGAGATGAGGTCTCACCAAGTTGCCCAGGTGGGTCTCAAACCCGTGGGCTCAGGCAATCCACTCACCTCGGCCTCCCAAAGTGCTGGGATTACAGGCTGAGCCATTGAACCCGGCACTGCTTGATTTTTGAAATGATAAGTTTCTTACCAATGTACTTGACATTGATGAGAGTGGACAAACTACCAGTTTTTATGATAAATAAGAACGTAGTTCAAAATATTTTCCAAATTTGGGACCTCGGGGCCATCACTAGGTTATGCGAGGATTTGGGCAAATATTTTTTGCTGGGTCCCTGTCTACATAAGCTGTTTCATTTTTGGAATGTATTATAAAATGCATGTACTAAAGAAATTTATGAGGTCTACTCTTTGATGATGATATAATGGGTAGAAAAGAAGTAGGTATATATTGGCTTATTATCCATCCAGTGCATGCAAAGTCCAGGCACCAACTCTCTGTATATTTTATTGTCAGTTACACCCTCTCCTGGTTAGCTGCATGAAAAAAATGTGGAAGTGCTATTATTTCTCACAATCCATGGCTCTTTAAAATGTGTTTGTATTGAAGCAACATAGATCTTCTTGCTTTTGTAGTTCCATTTATTTAACACTGGTCACATCATTACTCACGACACAATATCATTCTTTATGCCACCTGTGACTATTGGTTTCCTGGGCATGACTCTGTTAAACAAGGGTTGCAACTGTGTTTCATTGAAGGTGACTTCGATGTTTGCAGAAAAATGTGAGCAATAATTTTTCTGATCATGTAAAATTGACCATTCAGAATTTTATAAGGTAAACAAAGAACAACACATATTTTATATCTCTTCCAACTGCTCATCTAGGATGTGATCATTGCATTCCTTGAACATGAACTGCCGGAAGGAAATGGAAATGCACGACCACCTATGGGGCCCACAGACCAGAGACCACGGGCTGAGGGAGAAGAGTGATTCCACAGAGTAAGCAAAACCTCTCCTTCATCCAGTACAGCTTTGAGTTTGTGGATGAGCAGCAAGAGAGGATCATGGATTTAAAAGTCCTCAAAAGCCCTGAGAGAAGACAAGTGCCACCACCCCAGGGCTGTCTGATACAACATGGAGCCTGTAAAGAGAGTGGAGCTCTCCTGGACTCCTGTTGCTGAGAGCACACCTAGTAAAGTATGCCTGTGGTCACATCACCACACCCAAGTGCTGTAGACTGGAGGCAACGTCGAGGTCAGAATATAGGTGGTCCAGAATCATATGTGGGTCTACACATGGCTCAAATTTGGTAGACCATTCATAGTCCAGAGCCCTGACTTGGCCTGAATCTGACATGATTGTGGTTCTCCCCAAATCAGCATGTCAGCACCGCTCTGGTGGTCCATTCATGAGTGATCTTGTGAAAGAAATGCTAGGCCAGAGATCTGGAGTAATCTGCTTGCCAAGCTGTGCTTCTGGTATCTGGGCCTGCCACAAGGATAGCTCCATAGATGTGAGTCTTAGAGCTCCTCAGCATATCTGATCAACCTAAAATGTGAGGCAGAGGGCTAGAGAGAATCCAGAGAGTGTACTAAAAGCCTGGACTGAGGACTATGTGGTTCCTGGTGCAGACTTGGGTCACCCCACTCAGTTGACACTGCTGACCTTGGGTAGCCCCAACACCTGGGGGGGTCATTAAGTGTGGGGCCCTGGGGAGGGCCCAAGTTGCCTGGATCTAAGCATAGTACTATAGACCCACTGCAGGATTCCATGTCTCAATGATACATTGATTGTTGATATGTGATAGTGAAGTTGATCAGAGAATCCTAAGAGGATTATTCTTTGTTTCTAATCTTCAGAAAGAGAAGGCAAAAAATTAATCTGATATTTAGATTTACCAAGCACACATTTTCCCATCTTTGAAACTGAATTTTTTAAAGCCAACTGCAGCCTCAGCTTTTTTAATAGCAATTCCATATTTATGTTATATAGAACACAAAAAGCACATTTTATAGTTTGTTTTGGTTACAGTGACAAAATGCAGATTACATGATGGAAGTATATGTCCCTTGGTGGTTAACATTCGTGGCTTGCTGGAATTAAAAATATAAAACATAAAGATAAATAATCCAACATGTAGCTATTTTAATAAACTTCATAATTATATAATTATGGTTCTGTATAAAAGCGTTTTTTCTTGCTAATAGAAGAGCGCATTGAGTGATATCTTAATCTTATTCTTTTTTCAGACTTATTGATCTACTAGATATCATGCTCTTATATTTAAAAGCTAAAAAGTACTAAATCAAACTCCCAGAGGTAATAATTTTACAGTTAATCTGAATCCTCCTACAGTTCATCTAATCATTATTTGATCAAATCTAACTCTGTACAGAGTTATTGTCTCATAGGAGTGAAAACATTAATGATTTTTCTTTTCAAAGCAAACTCACTTATTAATGAATCGCACCTGCTGGTAAGAAGCATTCTCTCATTGACATCCGTGGTGTTTCTCCTTTGTTTTTTCTAAAGTCATTTATAAATAATATGTAATACTGTTTCACAATGGATGGATGCTTAGAACAAAGACAGTGGGGAGTGACTTAAAACTCAATGAACAATTACTAAAGCAAAATAGATAATAGATATTGGGAAAGCAGTTTGCCAATCTGCATTTAAGCCCAAGCTCTAAAACATAACAGGAACAAATAAAACTTGCTAACCAGAAGAAGGTGCACATGAATTGGAAAAGAACTTAATAGGGGCTATTAGGCATTTCACATGCATTATCAGAATTACTTGTTCTAGTTTCAACCTAAGTACATTTCACTTTAAAGAACAAACAACTTAAATCAATAAATATTTATTAGTGCCTACTATGTTTGGACAAGGCAGTAGGCTGAGTTAGGAGATATCAAAATGGGTTAGTCATACCTAATTTATTTAACTGAATTGACTGAATAGTTTACTTAATCACTGAAATGTCTGTCCAGACTTCAGAGTATTAGCTTTAAAAAATAACTTAAGAAGACCTTCAGTGTTTGGGCCAATATGATTTTGATTAGACAAAAGGATTTGCCATTTTTATCAATGTTTTCTTAAACACTTAAGAAACTTAGGAAAAAATGTATAACATGTAAAGACAGAGATTGGCAGTCATTTTAGAAAATATGACTTTTTAAAAAGTCAAAAAGAAATGTTTTTATAGAAACTGACTAACTTACTTAGGGCACACATTGTGCCCCAAAGAAAACAAAGATTGTAAAAAATTTAAAACAAATATATATGAAGATGGCATTTATTTCAAAAATTTCACCATATTATATTTGTCCCCCTCAAAATGTAATAACTGAATGGAATTGTCTGTTGAGCAAACATAGCATTGTATTATTAAGTGTCATGCGAAGGGCATTAGAGAAATATGCAAGCACCTTAGGGAAGCCAAAGAAACATGCGATTCAGTATAGGGCACTAAATGATTAATCAGTTCAGTTGTGTTGTCTTTTAGATTATTGTCGTCCACTTTTGTAAGTGTTCAAAAGGAGTACAATCCAAGTCTGAGGCATTTTATCACCCAGCAAGAACTGAAAAATTTTGTAGGATTTGTTTTCACTAAGTTCCTATCACACCACTTAAATAAAGATTAAAAAACAACATAAACTTTGAAAGAATTAAGTGACATTTCTAAGAAATTAACTATAGTGGCACCTACCATCCACTGGAGGTAGGAGGGAAGTTTGTGAACACCATCCCATTGAATCTTGATGGCAACTAAGCAAAAGAAGATCACTTTATTTACAAAGGAGAAAGTTGAAACAAACAAACAAAAAACAAAAGAATTTGCCCCCAAACCTACCGGTAATACATGACAGAGCCAAAAGATGAATACAATCTACCTGACTTTCATGAAGGATAAACCAGACATAGGGTAGCATTGGCCAGTAGCTTTAATTTGCAAACCGTAGTGCAGATATTTTGATATATTGGTGAATTATATGGTTAATGGATTCATCCTTCAATAAAATTAAGTACTTATTTTATTCCAGAAAAAGGCTAGGACCCTAAAACAACAACAACACAATCTCTCCTTCCAAGCAGGTTAAAGTCTAAGAATGTTTTATTTCAGCATCAACTTTCTCAGAATTCATACTTTACCAAAGCACTTGGTGATGAGGACCCTCCTACAGAAATTATGCTCAAAATGAAGGAGTTCCCCCAACCTGCTGCATTCTTACTGCCAAGAAGCAATCACTAAGTATTTCTTTGTGTACTTCTAGAAATTTTCTATGCATGTTGAGATATGTAGATGCCATATTTTACAATTTAAAAATAATATACAAACTATTTTACATTTTCTTAAGCTCCGATAGGCAAAGGAATAGAGATCCTGTGGGATTTTATGTGTGCTGGTTATTTTCTTTGCATTATCACTTAACTAATATTACTTTCTGTGATTCTCTTGTGCTGCTTTTGCCGGGGTTCTGAGAAATAGGCTGGGAAAGAAAATTTAAGGGTCCATAAAATACTTCCTGTGCTAACACTCTTATCATTACTTGATTATAAAATTCCATTCTTGGAATGGTTTCAATCCTTCTAGCTTGGTGTGGTATCAATCCTTCTAGCTTGGTGCTGTAGGCAGTCTTTCCCAATGAATAAATACAAGCTGACATGAGAGAGGAAACTGTCATTTGGAGTCCAGATTCTGATCTCAAGAAATACACATTTTTGAAGTGTATATACAGAATGTACGTACAAGTTAGAATTCATCAGTGCCTTTGAAAAGAAATTTTTTTTCCAAGATGGCAGATGAGACAGACACTTTCAAGCATGCCTCACTCCTTGGAACATAACATTGTAAATTAGTGTGGAAAGACCAACACAGTGAACACCAATTCAAGAAGGCAAATGGATACTCATCACAATAGCAAAGGACACACCAGAGCTTAGAGAAAAGAAGATGGGTGAATAGACCCCATGATGTTGCTCTGCAGAGAGAAGTGAGTGTGATGCCTGAACGTGGGACAGGATTGTAATCTTTCCTCTGAGAACTACCTTCCAGTCAAGGATCTGCTTAACTCAGGCCCAAGGAAAACATCCTGTTTCATCTGGACCCTGGAGCTATCTTAGGAGGAGGCTGAGAGTTGGTGAAAGGGAAAGACATCCAGTAAAGCCACAGGGGCTTTCTCAAATCTGGGTCCGTGAGGAAGACACTATTTTTGACTGGGGTCCATTGTTTCACTGCAGGCACTTCAGTTTTTGCCCAGAGACAAGTCTGTTTTCTCTAGAGTGGTGGAGGGAGCTCACACAACCGGAGCAGGATGGGAACATAGAGATAACCCCAGGATTTGGAAGCAGACCAGGGATCATCCCAGCCTGCAACAGGGAATTCCCCCAAATCAGCATTTCCCTCCCAGAGAGACAGGCTGCAAGGGTCAGATATTTGACCCAGAATCAATCTCTGGTTGTCACTGCCAGGGCCCTGCCTCCACCCCTCCCCTCCCCCATCAGGGCCATTGCAGCAAGGGACCCCAGTAGTACCAAGGAACACCCAGAATATCAGCCTAAATGACAGGAGCCACACTCTGAAACCTGCATCCTGAGTAGGAGAGGTGCTGTAGCTATGATCTCTCATAAACAGCAGGTCCTGTAGCCAACATGTTTTGCAACTCTTCAGTGAGTAACACTGTTAAGAACCCAGATTAGTTAGGGTAGCTTGTCCTAGCAATACTGAGTAAAAGGAGGTCTACCCAGTCCTACACAGCTGGAAAAGCAGTCTAAGTAGCAGGAGACTAGCAGGAGGGACCTGCCTTTATGCTTGAATCAGCAGTCTGAGTAGCAGGAGAGTTTCTGATCACTTGATTTCTCCTAGGTAATGAGGCTTGAAGCCAAGGTCAGACCTGTGACCCAGGATCGAGTTGCAGGTGTCTTTGTGGGGTACAGCTTTCCGCTCAAGTCTGTTGAGGAAGTGTGCCCCCCACTAGTACCAAGGATCAGGTGGCCTCCATTTCTACACACCTAAATTAGTAGCTTAAGCCACCCCACCCTTCTTGGGTAGCTATTCCTTGAACAACAAGGCCCCCTGTTCTCCGCATTCTAACACATCCAATCACCTGGAGTAGGAGCCTAAGCCACCCCTCCCCCTGGAAGTAGAGACTTTGATGCTGTGCTGATCTCTCTGCTCAACACCCAGACATATCTCTAGGTACTTGGAGCTTGCCCTCTTCTAGATAAGGAGCTTAGGCCACACTCCTTCCTGAGCAGAGAACTTAAGGCTGCGGAGGTCCCTTAACACCTCACCAAGGCACATCTCTAGGTGCTCTGAGGCTGCACATCAGACCCCACCTCAAAGCAGTACCTGTGCCTGACATTAGTAGACCTGTAGGTGGATGCCTGCCTGGTTTGGCCCCACCCATCTTGCTTCTTCCCTCACAGTGGCTGAACAGGGAGCACAAGTCATAGTGCACTCCATAGACAAACTAGCTAATGAGTCAATAGTGCTTCTTTCAGTAAAGGAGCAAGTAAATATCCATCCATGTTGATAGTAACCAGCTCTTACCCATAGATGCCACCTGCTGGCTTGGAGGTTAAATAATGTCTCACAACAAGTAAATTGCTGATAGGAACACACACCACTGAGGAGCAAGTTGAATTTTCCAAGATTCCCACCACCCTAGCCTCAGAGAAAGCAGTGAACCAGTTCACAGCCACACTAAATCACTATTACAACCAATACCTGGGAAAGCCTACATACACAGGCTATCTATACTGAAAGAACACATATAGATTAGCTGTTGTAGTTTATCAAGATGAGAAAGAACCTGAGAAACAATTCTGAACGTATGAGAAAACAGTGTTATCCCTACAAAGGGGCTCACTAATCTTTCAACAGCAGAACCTAACCACAATGAAATCTCTGAAATGTCAAATAATGAATTCAGAATATTGATTAAAAAGAAGCTCAACATGAGGCAAGATAAAGTTGATAACCAATACAAAGAAATGTACAAATCAATTTAGGAGGTGAAAGAGAGATTGACAACATTTAAACCAAATCTGAACTTAAAAAAAAAACCAACAACATAATGGAGGAGATACAAAACACAGTACAAAGCTATAGCAGTAGGCCAGAACAAGCAGAAGAAAGAATCTCAGAGATGGAAGACAGAATCTTTGAATTAACCCAGTCAGACAGAAATAAAGAAAATTAATCAAGAAGAATGTGCAAAGCCTATGACAAATATAGTACTATACAAAGCAACCAAACCTATGAATCATAGGCATTCCAGAGGGAGAAGAAGTTAAAGTAAAAAGTGTGGAAAATATATTTGAGGAAATAATTCGTGAAAACTTTCCTGGTTTTGAGAGAAAACTGAACATCCAGATACATGAAGATCAAAGAATTTTTGCAAGATACATCACAAGAAGAACCTCACTAAGGCATATCGTCAGATTCTCCAAAGTAAACATGAAAGAAAATATCCTGAGAGCAGCAAGAGAGAAGTGCCAACTCACTATAAAGGAAAGGACTTTAAAATATAAGGAAAAACATTTCCAGCCAATAATTTTATATCTAGCCAAAACAAGCTTCATTATCAAAGGAGAAATAAAATCCTTCCCTTACAAATAAACACTAAATTGGTCACCACTAAACCAGCCCTACATGAAATGTTGAAGGAATCCTAAACTTGGAATGAAATGACAACTCTCACTATCACAAAAGATCACATGAGTACAAAGCTCACAGTGTCTATAAAGCAAGTACACATTCAAATCCCCAAGTTAGCTAGTTTACAAACACAATGGCAGAAACAATATCTCACATATCAATATTAACTCTGAATGTAAATGTTAAATACCTCACAAAAGAATCAGAGTAGCAAAGTGGATAAAGACCCAATCATATGCTACATATAAGAGACCAACCTACTGGCCAAAGGTAGTCACAGACTCAAAGTGAATGGTTTAAAAGAGATATATCACACAAATGAGCAACAAAAATGAGCAGAAATAGCCATCCTCATATCAAATAGCTCCAACTCTAAACCAAAAACATTTTTAAAAAAAGGCAAAAAGGAGAATTATATAATGAAAAATGGTACAATTCAGCAAGAAGATTTAACCATCTTAAACACATATGCACCAGACACCAGAGCTCCCAAATTCAAGAAACAAACCATACTTGACCTTAGAAAATATATTAATAGCAATACCATAGTAGTGAGTGACATAAATACCCTCCTGACATCACTAAAAAAATTATCAAAGCAGAAAATTAACAGAGAAAAACTGGACTATAGGCCAAATGGTCTTAACGGATATCTACAGAACTTTCCACCCAACAACTGCAAAATATACATTCTTCTCATCTCCACAAAGAACAGTCTCCAAAATAGATCATGTGCTTTGGCATGAAACAAGTCTCAATACATTTAAAATCATCAAAATTATACCAAGCATCTTCTCAGACCACAGCGGAATAAAACTAGAAATCAACATTAAAAGGAGCTCCCAAAACTATATCACTACATGGAAACTGAACAACTCACTCTTGAATGACCCTTGGATAAACAATGAAATTAAGGCAGAAATCAAAAACATTTGTTGAAACAAATGAAAACAGTGACACAACATACCAAGACCTCTGGGGCACATCAAAAGTAGTACTGAGAGGAAAGTTTATAACATGAAATGCCTATACAAAAAGATAGATAGGACAAAAATTAATAGCTTAACCTTGCACACTAAAGAACTAGAAAAACAAGAACAATATAAACCTAGCAGAAGAAAATAAATAACAAAGATTAGAGTAGAACTAAATGAGATTGAGTTCAAAAAAAGATAAAAAGGATCAATGAATCAAAAAAGTTGGTTCTTTGAAAGGATAAAATAAAATCAACAGATTGTTAGCTAGACTAACCAAGAAAACAAGAGAGAAAAACTCAAATACATTCAATCAGAAGTGACAGAGTTGACATGACAACAAATACCACAGAAATAAAAAAATGCCAGAGACTACTATGAACACCTCTATGGCAACAAACTAGAAAAGATAGAGGAAATAGATAAATTCCTGGAAACATGCAATCTCCCAAGACTGAGCCAGGAAGAAATAGATACCCTGAATAGTTCAATACTTTAATGAAATTGAATCAGTAATAAAATGTCTCCCAACAGCAACAACAGCAAAAAGCCCAGGACCAGATGAATTCACAGCTGAATTTCATCTGACGTACAAAGAAGAGCTGGTATCAATATTACAGAAACTATTCCAGAAAATCAAGGAGGAAGGACTGGGATGCTAAAGTAATTTTAAAAAACTAGCAACTCACAGCAGATGCTAAAGTAATTAACAAAATACAGATGCAAAAGTAATTAACAAAAAACTAGCAAACTGAAATCAACAGCATATTAAAAAAATTATCCATCACAGCCAAAAGGGTTTTATTCCAGGGGTGCAAGTATGGTTCAATATCTGCAAATCAAGAAACAAGATCCACCACATAAACAGAGGCAAAAATAAAAAGCATATGAACATCTCAATAGATGCAGAAAGGGCATTCAACAAAATCCAACATCTCTTTATGATAACAAAAAAACACCCTCAACAAACTGAGGGCTAACTCTTATCTCAAAATAATAAGGGTCATATATTACAAACCCACAGCCAACATCATACTTAACTGGGAAGAGTTGAAAACATTCCCCCATCAGAACAGGAACAAGACAGGGATGTCCACTCTTACCACTCTTATTCAACATTATACTAGAAGTCCTAGCAAGAGCAATCCGGCGAAATAAATAAATAAAAGACATCCAAATTGGCAAGGAGGAAATGAAACTATCCCTACTCACAGATGACATGATTGTATGCTTAGAAAATCCTAAAGACTCCTCTGAGAAGCTACTAGAACTGATAAATGACTTCATTAAAGTCTCAGGTGGCAAAATCAATATACAAATATCTGTAGTGTTCCTATATACCAACAATGCTCAAGTTGAAAACCAAATCAAGAGCTCAAACCCATTCACACTAGCCCCCCCCAAAGATACATAGTTAAATTGACCATAGTGCCCAAAGCAATCTCAAGATTCAATGTAATCTCTGTCAAAATTCTACCTTTTTTCTTCATGGAGCTATAAAAACAGCCCAAGTAGCCAAACAATTTAAGCAAAAAGAAAAGTTGCAAGGTATCATACTGCCTGACTTCAAATTATACTATAAGGCTATAGTAACTAAAATAATATGATACTGGTATAAGAATAGACAGATAGACCAATGGATCAAAACAGAGAACCCAGAAATAAAATCACACTTCTACAACCAACTCATTTTTGACAAAGTCAACAACAATAAACAATGGGGAAAGGACACTAAAAAAGATACCTGTACACATGTGTTCATTGCAGCACCATTCACAATAGCAAAATCATGGAACCAATCTAAGTGCCCGCCAACAATTGACAGAATAAAGAAAATGTGGTAAATATACACCATGAAATACTGCGAAGTCATAAGTAAGAATGAAATCATGTCATTTGCCACAACATGGATGTAGCTGGAGATCATCATCCTAAGTGAACTGACTCAGAAACAGAAAACCAAACATCGTATGTGCTCACTCATATGCAGGAGCTAGATGGTCATAAAGATGGAAATAATAGACAGACACTGGAGACACCAATAAGGGGAGAGGTGAGGAGGGGAGTTAGGGCTCAGAAATTACCTATAGAGTATAACGTTGGCTCTCTGGGAAACTGGCCACCTGAGACCAAATCACTACCACTACACAATATGAGTCCATGTAAAAAATATACACATGTACTCCCTGAATCTAAAATAAAATTTGAATAACAATAACAATAAATATTGGTGAGCAGGAGGGTTCAGAAGAAGGTAACACTCAGTTTCAGACATTTAGAAACGTCAGCATTGCTAGTATCAGAGGTAATCTTTTATATCACTATCAATAATCTAGTTACAAGCAATAATACAGTCTGGAATTAAGGAAGAGACAGAAATAAAATACATATTGCTATATCATGGTTATAGCTCTTCCAGTAAGAAATATTAAGAGCCTGATTTACCGAGAGCACTCCCCAAAAAAGTATACACATTTTAAGAAAGGAAAAAACTGTACTAAAATTATAATACTCAATAAGATGAATACAAGATACATTTAACTTCTGTAATTACAAGATGTACTCAAAGTGGTTACCATCAGCATCCACACGCTTCCAATTAAGAAAAACATCTCTTAATTTTTTTTTAAGGCACCACTGGTGTATGCAGATACTGAGATTTTCTGGTTTGAAATGGTTGGTGGCTGTCCTCAGCCTCCATACCTGCTTTACCAGATGCAGCTGGACTTCCAGTGGGTGACCTGAAGATAGTACCTCCTCTGCTGAACTGTACTATCTTCATGCATGGTATAATCTAGTGTCTTCACTTCAGGCACACTCACTCTATGAAGCATGTTTCCAGGGACAGATGAGGGTTGCACTGAGCTGCACTTACCACAGCCAATTTAGTTTTTGTTTGCTTGTTTTTGGAATATAGCTGTCTATGGCTGGCGCACAATCTAACTCTTCATCTCCAAGCTGACTGACTTTTTCAGAATACAGAGGTAACTTACATTGTTAGACTTTAAAGCTACTTGATATATTTTAAAATGTAGAATAACATTGAGGTCTTCAGGGGCATAAAAAACATAGATGTGCATCTATTTGAATTCATAAGATGGAGTGAGATAAGTTTGTTGTTTTTAGGTTCTTAAAGGGCCCATGACCTAAAAGAGGCTCATATTCCACTCACTAATCTCATCCAATTTCCTAGGATTGCTGTGAGTTACCCAGCATCTCACAAATCACCCACAGCAGAAGTGTATGTGGTTTGTTGATGTTCATACCCTTTATGCTGCATGATCAACCCTGGCTTAAACTATTCTTGGAAAATATAAGACTTTCAAAAATATATTTTTCTTTTTTCTTTTTCATATTTTAAAGATGTGGGGTACAATTCAGAGTTAAGTATACAAATATTCATTATGCAGTACCCTCGTTGATAAGGTGTGCCCCTGCATTCCCTTGGCAAGATCCCCCTACTGCCAATTCTGTCCCTGCTGCTGGCCATTTTCCACTGCTGACAATCCTTTTCTTATAGTTTTATGATAATTGTTCAAGGTCCTCTTATGAGTGAGAACATGTGATACTCAGTTCTTTGTTTCTGTGATAGATCACTCAGTATTATAGACTCTAAGTCCATCCAAGATGCTGTGAAGTTCATAATTTTGTCCTTTGTTATGGATGTGTAATATTCCATCGTGAATATGTACCACATTTTTTTACCCAGTCCTCTATCAATGGACATCACGGTTGGGTCCATGTTTTTGCTACTGTGAATAACGCTGCAATAAACATGCACGTGCAAGTATCTTTTTCATAGAATGATTTGAGTTCCTCTGGGTATATTCCCAGTAAAAGGATAATAGGGTTGTATAGAAGGTTGATTTTTAGACCTTTTAGGAATTGCCAAACTGTTTTCCAGAGAGGTTGTACTAGTTTACACTCCCCAAAACAGTGTAGAAGTGTTCCCTTTTCCCTGCATCCTCTTTAGCATCTGTTGTTTTTTGAGTTATTGATGATGGCCATCTTGACTGGAGTTAGGTGGTATCTGAGTGTGACTTTTTTTGAGTTGGAGTCTCACTCTGTTGCACAGACTGGAGTGCAGTGGCACACCCACGGGGAACCAGCAATCCTTCTGCCTCAGCCTTCCAAGTAGCTGGAAGTACAGGTGTCTGCTACCGTGCCCTGCTGATTTCTGATTTATTGTAGAGATGAGGTCTCGCCAAATTGTCTGGGCTGGTCTTGAACCCGCGGGCTCAGGCAAACCACTTGCCTCGGCCTCCCAAAGTGCTGGGATTACAGGCTAAGCCACTGAGCCTGGCCTTTCATTGTAGCTTTAATTTGCATTTCTTTGATGACTAGTAACGCTGAACATTTTTTCATGTATCTGTTGTCTGCTCCTGTATCTTTTTTTGAGAAGTGCCTATTCATATCTTTTGCCCACTTTGTAATGGGGCTATTTGTTTTTTTCTTTTCAGCATGTTTTAGTTCCTTGTAGACCCTAGATGTTAGGCCTTTGTCAGATATACAGTTGGCAAATATTTTTTCCCAGACTGTGGGCTGTCTCCCTGCTCTCTTGATGGTTTCTTTGGCTTTGCAGAAGCTGTCAGTTTGATGAGGTCCCACTTGTCTATCTTATGTCTTATGGCATGGGTAGTTGGAGTTTTGATCAGGAATTGGTTGCCAGTTCCAATTTCCGTAAGGGTGTCTCCTGCATTTTCGAAGGTTCTTACAGTTTGAGATTTTACGTTTAGGTCTTTGATCCATTTAGAGTTGACTTTTACAGTTTGAGATTTTACATTTAGGTCTGTGATCCATTTAGAGTTGACTTTTGTGTATGGCGATAAGTAGGGTCTTGCTTTGATTCTGCATGTGGTCAGTTTTCCAAGCACCCAACTGAATAGGTTCTCCTCTCCCCAGTGGTTGGTGGTGGAGGCTTTGTTGAAGATGAGTTGGTTGAGAAATTAAGACTTTGCTTCTGGAATCTTTATCCTGTTCCATTGGTTTATATGCCTGTTTTTGTACCAATACCAGGCTGTTTGATTATTATAGCTTATAATAAAGTTTAATGTCTGGGAGTGTGATACCTCCCACTTTATTTTTGTTGCTGAGGATTGTTTTGGTTATTTGTGGTTGTTTTTGTTTCCTGTGTTGTTTCCAGGTCTGAGAAGAATGCTGCTAATTAATGGGTATTGCCTTGGGTAGAATGGATATCTTAAAAATCTTGATTCTTCCAATCCATGAGCATGGAATATTTTTCCATTTGTTTGTCATTTTTTATTTCTTTGAGCAGTGTTTTGTAGCTTTCGTTGTAAAGATCTTTCATGTCTCAGTTTAGGAAAATGCCAAGATATTTCTTTTTCTGTGTGTGGCTATTGTGAATGGGATTGTACTTTTTATTCGGATTTCTGTTTGTTTATTGTTGGTGTATAGAAATTCGACTGTCTTTTGCACATTTATTTTATACCCCGAGACTTTGCCAAAGTCCTTTATCAGTGCAAGGAGGTTTTTGACACATTCTCCTAGGTTTTCTTTTCTTTTCTTTTTTTTTTTTTTTACAAAATGGATAGATCCAAAAAAGGATGTCTTAACCTTGAGTCAGTAACAAATACCTATGGAAGCCAGAAAGGTAGTAAAAGTGAATAATTTGGGCAGGTATGAGACAAAAGTGGTGGGGATTCTTGCCAACTAAAGAACAAATAATCTGTCTAAAGAATATGTAGCTCATAGCTGTCAGTTTTCAAATTCTGGAAGACTTTACTAGTCAGCAAATTGATTATGACACTTTTTCTATCCAACACTAATAACTATCTTCTCTGTAACATATGTAATTGACTAAACTATGTTTTAATGATTTACATTTCCAAATTTTGAATCACACTTTCAAAATAGTTTTGAGTTGGAAGGATCTTAGCATATTTTGCTGCTGCCATAAGTCCCTATTTCCTTCTTGGGACCAAGCAACCTTATTCCCACTCCCAGTGTCCGGATCCCAGTCACAGCACACAAACCTATTCCACAGGCTTGCTCTATCTACTCAGAGCAGAGATGTCTCTTACAAACAAAAAACAAAACAAAAAAAACCCCCAAAAAAACCCACTACAGAGTTTTAGTTTTCCAAATTATGGTATACGAGGTCACTATTACCCTCCTAAACATTTGCTACCAGGAATAAGCATGATTTATTATATGTAGTTGAAAGGAATCTGAAATCCAACAAAAGTTCAAATCTCAGCTAAGCTTTTTTTTTTTTTTAACAATCCTAGTCTCCAGGCTCTGACATCTAATATTGCAATGGTCCCCAAGACAACCTCCCTCACCTTTAACTTCAAGTTGTTCTCCAATCTGACTGACAAGCTTTGGCTCAGCTCCTGTGCGAAGTCATCTAACACATCATGAGGAGGTAGGGAGGTGGAGGGTAAATGCAGCTGGACTTGGGCTGTGGCCTACAAAGAAGCGTAGAGCTGGAAAGTCACCTCAGAGGACACTTGGTTCAGCCCAGTGGTTCTGATGAGTCACTCAGGAGATCCTCTGCCCTGAGAGGTGAACTGGGGCTGGCAGCAGATGTTGCCATGAGTACAAGGAAGAGGCAACTGGAGATAGCAGAAAGCTGGAAGGTTAGGAAAGTGCAGAATGAAAAGTTCAAGAAGGAAGATTTGGGAGAAGGGAGGATGTCACTCCACGAATCCTTGGTGAATTGCGGGTATTAAGGATTTCTGGTTAGAGGGGAGGTTTCCATCAGTTCCAGAGGCCATGGGAAAGTGCAAAAGCATCCCTTTGCCCAGCTCCTCAGAACCTTATTAAAAGAGGGTGCAGTGCAGAGTGGGTGCAGACAGAAGCCATACTGTGGGGCAACAGCACCACCGCAGTTCTTCCTCCCAACTAAGAGTGCTGGAAGCTGCAGTTCAACTTCAGCACAGGCAGTCTCTGATCAGCTGAGCTCCTAAGTTCTCATCCCAAAATGTCCAAGCTGAAATGGACTCAAATCTAACAGGGCCCCAATTTCTGTTCAGCTGCCTAACTTGTCCCTCAACTGACTTGTCTCAGGACAGGCAGGAACCTCACACCCATCCACTTCCCGAGTTCTACCCAGGGTAAACTAACTCCCTTGCCCATCCCTTCACACCCCTCAAGGCGAGAAAACCATCCAAGACTCCCTAGAATCTCTTCCTCCCAACCACTCCAAAATAAGCCTTGTAAATGATCCATTATGCTCTCAGATGTCCTTAAAAAACACACCACCCTCAAGCCTAACCTGAGATCCTCTACCCTGACTACCCCAACTACTCCTCCACATCTCAGACCCCCTTAGCCCAGTCCAGAAATACCAACGTTCGAGGTATAAGATCACATTGTCTGCAAAGAGGGATAACTTAACTTCCTCTTTTCCTATTTGGATACTCTGATTTCCTTCTCTTGTCTGATTGCTCTAGATAGGACTTCCAATATTATATTGAACAGTGGGGTGAGAATGGGCATCTTTGTCTTGTTCCGGTTTTCAGGGGAAATGGTTTCAATTTCTGTCTTTTTAGCAGTATGTTGACTGTGGGTTTTTCATAGATGGCTCTTACTATTTTGAGGTATGTTTCATCTATGCCTAGATGTTTGAGGGTTTTTCTCAAGAATGGGTTCTAGATTCTATCAAAAGGGTTTTCTGTGTCTAATGATATAATCATGTAGTTTTTGTCTTTTTATATAATTACATTTATGGTCTTGTGGATGTTGAACCAGGCTTGCATCCCTGGGATGAATCCTACTTAGTCGTGGTGGATGATTTTTGAGGTGTATTGTTGGATCTAGTTTGCTAGAATCTTTTTGAGAATTTTAGTATCTATGTTCATCAAGAATATTGGCATCTAGTTCTCTTCGTTTGTTGGATCTTTATCCAGTTTGGGTATCAATGTGATGTTAGCTTCATAAAATGATTTGGGGAGAGTTATGTCTTTCTTGATTCCCTGGAAAACTTTTAATAGGATTGGTATCAACTTCTCTTTTCTTGTAGGTAGTTTTCTTATGACATAGTTGATTTCCTGGGTTGTTATTGGTCTATTTAGGGTCTTGATTTCTTTGTTTCAATCTCGGGAGGTTGTGTGATGTAAGAAAATCCTCCATTTCATTTCAGTTTTTGAGTTTGTTTCCATACAGTTGTACATAGTAATCTCTGATAATCTTTAGTATTTCTTTGGGGTCAGTTGTAACTTGATCTTTTGCATTTCTGATTGTGTTTATTTGGACTTTTTCTTGGTCATTCTAGCTAGGGATCCATCAAATTTTTTATCCTTTCAAAAAGCCAGTTTCTGGTTTCACTGATTTATTTTATTTTATTTTTTTGTCTTGTACTTCCCAAATTTGGGCCTTTATTTTGGTGATCTGGATTCTTCTGCTGGAGTTAGGTTTTTGATGGTTTTGCTTTGCAAGCTTTCTTAGGTGATTTGTTAGGTTGTTAAGTTGTGATCTTTCCATTTTCTTCATGTGTGTTCTTAAAGATATTAATTCCCCTTTTATTACTGTTTTCTTGGTATCCCAGAGATTTTGTTTCCAGGTATTTTTTAATCTCTGTTTTGACTTCTGTGTTGACCACCCAGGAGTTGTTTAGCAACCCGATGTTTAGTGGGGTTTGGGGAAACTTATACTATCCCTTATAAGGTTTGTTATTATTGCTGAAGTTTATTTGTTGTCTTTCTTTTGATTTTAGGATTGATTTATGTGTGTTTTCCATCTTTTTCCTGGATTCTTGGGAAAAGCATTGTCATTCTTTTTTTTTTCTTTCTTCTATGTTTAATACTTTCTTAAGTATTTCTTGTAGAGCTTGTGTGGGTACAGCATAAACTCTTAGAGATTGAATATCTGGGAGGATTTTAATTCTCCATCACTAATGATACTTAGCTTAGCTGGGTAGATAATTCTTGGTTGAAATGTTTATCTTTGAGAACTTTAAAGTTTGAACTCAAATCTTTCCTAGCCTGAAGTGTTTCTGTAGATAAGTCTACTGCTATTCTGATATTAAAATCATGACTCTTGCTTTCTTTTGTGTTCCATTCACCTAAATTTTGTTTCCCATTTTCTTATTTTGAATCTGTGAGTGTCCTTTCTGGTGAGAAGAGTCTCTTGGAGGCAATATATTGTAGTCTTAAGATATCTTATCCAGTTTGCCATTCTAAGTCTTTTCAGTGGTGCATTTAGTCCATTCACATTCTGTCTAAATTATTTAGATGTGAGAGCTTATCCCTGTAATGAGGTTCTTATAGAGTTTGTTGTTGTTGCTCCTGTTTGTTTATTTGTTTGTTGTCTTTTTTGATTTGGGGGTTGATTCATGTCTGTTTTCAATCTTTTTCTTGCATTCTTGGAAAGAATGCTGTTGTTCTTTTTCTCCTTTTTTCTGTGTTTAATATTTTTTTAAGTGTTTCATGTAGAGCTGGTCTGTAGGCAACATAAACTCTTAGGGAGTGAATGTCTGGGAAGGATTTTATTTCTCCAACACTGATAAAACTTAGCTTAGCTGGGTGGATAATTCTTGGTTGAAATTGTTTATCTTTGAGAACTTTGAAGATTAGGTTCCAAGCTCTCCTAGCCTGAAGGGTTTCTATAGATAAGTCTGCTGTTATTCTGACTGGTCTTCCCTAGTAGGTAGTCTGAGCTTTTTCTCTTGCTGCCTTTAGGATTTTTCCTTTTATATCTATTTTGTGTTGGCAAATTACTATATGTCTGGGAGTTGATTTTCTCATTTTGTTGTCTTGCTGGGGTTCTATGAATCTCTTATGGTTGAATGGTAATGTCACTAATGAGATTAGGGACATTTTCTTGGATAATTTATGGAATTTTTTGTTCTAGGGTGGTCTCTGTCTCTCTATCTGCCTCAGGGATTCCAGTTAATCTTAGGTTTAGCCTCTTGAAATAATTGCTCATCTCTTTTAGGTTTTGCTCTGTCTTTTTAAGCTTCTATGTTTTTAACAATTTTAGTTAGTTCCATATTTTGGTCCTCAAGCTCTGAGATTATTTTTCTGCTTGGTTAATTCTGCTTTCCATGCTTATCACTTTGTTGTTTATTTCATTCATTTTATTCCTTATTGCTGTTATCTCTGTTATCAACTTCTTCATTCTTTCTTCTTGCCTCTCCTCTTTTCTATTTATTCTATTAGTATATTGATATCTGGGTTTGTGGTTTGAGACCAGTTATTCTTGGGGTTCATCATTTTTTGCATTCCGAAGTCTGCATTCTCAGTGGCTGACCTCCCAGGGGTCTGTGTGAGACTCATATTCTTCCTTTGGTTTTTCTTCATTTCTGTAGGTTTCTCCTCCTCCCTTTGTTTACCTCTTCTTTAATTTTGTTGTTCAAGGGATAGCTTTTATTTCTGATTGCTTAATCTCCTACTCTTCTGTATGTAGATCCTCTGGTTTTGTTCAATTCTGAAGCTGAACTAGGAGTAAGGACATGTGCTTTTTGTAGTTTTGAGATTTAATTGAGGGGGGAACTGTGATTCAGGTACTATACGCAGATTCCAGTATCCTCTGACAGGTGTGTGGGCCCCTGGAACTGACTTCCCACCACACTACAATCTGTCCATGCAGTGTGGGTTTCTGCTTGCCCCCTGAAAGCAAGATGAGATTTAAAAAAAAAAAAAAGGAAAACAATGGAAAAAGAAAAGAGGAAGATGAAAGGGAGGTTAAGAGAGAGAATGAGAAGAAGAGGGAAAACAGACAGGTGTTCCAACTAATGAATAAACAGAGAGACAAAGACAGAAAAAACCAAAAAAGCAGAAACATACAGACAATCATACAAACAAACCCCTCCCCCCATTAGTGTACTCTAACTCAAAAATATCCATATGTAAACAGAAAATCTAAAAAAAAAAATTAGAATAACAGAAATAAAGCCAGTACAAAAATGTAAGCAAAAACAGAGAAGAAAAAATGCTAAAATTCAAAAAATCCCCTCAAATTCACTCTCTCTGACTTTCTGTGAGTCCAGGTTCCTTTCAAGCCTCTGCCTTAGGGAACGACTCTGGTCTCCAGTCACTTCCCTCTGCTCTCAGTGCAGGCTGATAGGGCTGCTCTCAGCATGGGTCAGATGTGCTACGGACTACTGTGGGTGGAGGATGGATCAGGTCTGGACTCACTCTACTTGCCCTACTCACTGCTGCTGCTGTAAAGTTTCCCACTCTGATCTGCAGTGTCTATGCCTGTTCCATCATGGGGGAGAGGGTCTGTATCTCTGAGTCTGTGTCCCAAGATGCAAGTAGGCAGAGCTGGGCAGGTCAACGCAAGTCTCTGCCTGGCCGGGATTGAGAAGGTAAGACCTGCTGGCATCCCATCACCAGTGTTGAAGCTTTATTCCAGATTTCCACTACCTGCCTTCTCGTGCCAGGTCTGCTGCTGCAGGTGATGGTGTGGGCCTGGTGCCAGTGCTGAGGGGCAGCTGTTCTCTGCTGCCTCCTCTCAAGAGAGCCCTGAGAATGGCAGATGACCCTGCACGCCTGGGTCTCCAATATCAGGGTGGTGGAGGATTATAGTCACTCTGGAGTAGAGCCCTGGGTTATTGAACCCGAGTCTCCCCTAGATGGACTTTCACTCACCCACTGGCAAACACACACTCATGCAGAAAGTCTTTATGGACACTCACTTTTGCAGAGACTCTCACAGTCTGACCTGTTCTGTAGCCATCTTGCCTAGAAGTCATATAAGACTTTTTATTGTAAAAACTTTTTGCTAAAAGCACAACTTTAAGACATGTATTTATTTATGTATTTACTTGTTTGTTTGTTCATTTATTTTTGCAGAGACAGAAAAGTATTTCCAAGGAACTATGGAAGGGTGGGCCTACGGGATTTTGCACCTTCACTTCAACAGAGCAGTTGTGCTTTTTTCTATTTTATGTATTGGTGTTCTGAGTAAGATTTCTTTTTTTCAATTCTCCTAAAACAAAAACTATTTCCTTAGGGACTTTAAAATAATAAAAATGGATTTTGGGCCATAGTGTAGACAGCTTCTTATAGACTAAGCATTGTTGTTATAAGCTTCATAGAGTTATATAGTGAACAATTACACAATGGTATGTGACAGTTCTGCATAAATGATAACTCTTCAGGAAATAATTTTCCCAAAGGGTTTCAAATTGGAAAACATTTTCCTGAAGGCAATTATCTCAAAACAGACGCTCACTTCTTATCCACCCATCTTGTTTTGTGATTTATAGTTTGAGATGTTAGTTGACTTGTGTCAGGAAGTCATCCATGATATTTCGGAAACTTCTTTTTTTTTCTTATTCATGTATTTTTCATAGAGTTGTGGAGTACAAGTGAAGATTTACTATGTAAGTAGGCTGAATGCAAGTAAGATTTTGGTTTCTAAGTGTCCCTCACTCCCCCTGGTAGTGGACCAGGTTATTCCCTTTATGTTGTCACACGCTCCCCACCTTTCTCCCCCATTCCTTCCCTTAGCAGTGCTCAGTGACGGCTGATCCCACTCTTGTGCTAATGTGACTAGTGGTCAGAGCCCACTTATGTGTGAGAACATGTGGTATTCAGTTCTTCGTTTCTGTGATAGCTCACTTAGTA
>CAUYQG010055701.1:0-17246 GCA_963574415.1 Tarsius wallacei | reverse complement strand
TTCCTCTTTGTCTCCCTTTGAAAGGTCCAGGCCAGGTGCTGTGGCTCATGCCTGTAATCCCAGCACTTTGGGAGGCCAAGGTGAGAGGATTGTCTGAGCACAGGGGTTTGGGACCAGCCTGGGCAACTTGGTGAGACCTCGTCTCTACAATAAATCAAGAAAAATTAGCCAGGCATGGTGGCGCATCCCTGAAGTTCCAGCTATTTGGAAGACTGAAGCAGAAGAATCACCTGAGCCCAGCAGGTTGAGGCTGCAGTGTCTGTGAGCGTGCCACTGCACTCCAGCCTGAGCCACAGAGTGAGACTCTGGCTTCAAAAAAGAAAACTTGTTTTGCAGCCAGGTGCAGTGGCTAATGCCTGTAATCCTAGCACTTTGGGAGGCAGAGTCGAGAGGGTTGCTTGAGCCCAGGGATTTGATACCAGCCTGGGCAACTTGGCAAGACCTCATTTCTACAATAAATTAAAAAATTAACTGGGTATGGTGTTGCACACTTGTAGTTCCAGCTACTTGGAAGGCTGAAGCTGAAGAATCGCCTGAGCCCAGCAGGTCACTACACTCCAGCCTGAGACTCCAACTAAAAAAAAAAATGTTTTGTGCTGGGTTCGGTGGCTCACACCTGTAATCCCAACACTTTGAGAGGTGGAGGCAAGAGGACTGCCTGAGCCCAGGGATTTGAGACCAGCCGAGGCAACTTGGCAAGACCTCATCTCTATAATAAGTTTTTTTAAAACATTAGCCTGGCATGGTGGTGTGCACCTGTAGTTCCAGTAGCTACTTGGAAGACTGAGGCAGAAAGATCGCCTGAGTGCAGCTGGTCGAGGCTATGGTAGCTGTGAACATGCCTCTGCAATCCAGCCTGGGTGACACAGTGACACTTTGACTCAAAAAAAAGAATAAACAAAAAACTTGTTTTGTTTGAAGGACTAAGGGAGCAGAAACAAATGAGGATAGCTTGCAAAAGTAGACTCCCTTTTTGGCAGAGCCTTTCTGCTTCCCAGTGGCCAGTACAGAAAGTGAGTGGTTGCACGAGAGCCCAAGCTCTGTCATAGTTCTTTGCCATTTTTCTTTATTGGATTGTAGATTTTTTATAACCTTGCCTTACTTGGCTTGTATTGTTAGACTGTGTACCTCTTGAGGACCAGAGACAGAATTAGTCGTCTTTTTATAGTACTAGTAAGGTACAACAGCATCAACAGCAGTAAAGTCAGTTAACCAGTGTTACTCTACTCTTTCCTGTGATGGTGCACTTAGGAAATCATAATATTTGTACCACAGGGAATTCTGGCCACCCAGCACTTCTGCTAGTCCATACAACTCTTGTACGAATTTCTAAGTACCCCTTTCTCAAGTTGCTTTACTGCCATCTGTTGGGATACTGTTGTAATAAAGGCAGGTCTATAATTACTGTGATATAAATGGTATCTCCCTCCAGTGTTGTTCAGTGTGCAGCCTGCCTAGATGTACATGGTGGTCCTGAGACCACTCCAGGAGCCCACTGGCCACCCAGTGGGCTGAAGGAATCAATATTTAAACCAGCCTCAACTCATGAGAGGCACAGTGGTGTGGCTTGGGAAACCAGACACTGCCGAGGACTGAAGCCTCAACGTGGCCCTATGAAGCAGGAGTTCTTGTAGTCCCGGTTTTTCAGATGAGCAATCTGAGCCACGGAGAGGTTATGTAACAGGCCCATGACCATGCGACTCTGATGGTCGAGCTGGGGTCTGAACCTGGCAGAGCCTCGGTGCTTACCCTCAGCAGCATACTTCTCTGACAGAACTGTGAAGCTGCATCAGGTGCAGCAGTTCTGCGTCCTGCTGCTGCTGTTTCCATCTCAGCCCACTGTGAAGCCCAGGCCTTAGCCCTGGGGTCTTTGGATGAGTCTGCAGCTGTCATCATTTTTAGGTTTTAGCAAAGAAAAAGGAACGTGTGCTTTCTTCTGCCAGCCCTTATCTGTGCTTGAGGGCTGTCCCTTCTCTGTATTTCAGAGTAACCTCTGGTCCTGCGTCCTGTGGCTTTACTTCCTCCCAGTCCCCATTCTGGCATCATGGAGTGACCGACCCAGTCTGCGGCCAGCCACTCAGATTGATCTGTTCTCTCTTCTAAATTCTTACTCTCCTAACTTTTGAGCCACTAGAACTGTCTCCAAGATTACCCCTCCGCCTTCTGTGTCTGTTCTTTAATCCCACCTCCTTTTGAACACTTAATTGCTGCTCTCTCCTCCAACATCTTCTCTCATTTTCTCTCCAGATTGTCTTACTGTTTGATTTAGCAGGAAAGTGCCCCAGGGCAGGGATTGTCCTGTTATGCTGTGGAGCAGTATCTGAAGTATTCCATAAATTAGCATCTGTAGAAAGTTTTGTGTATACTTATTATTATTGAAGTACAGAAATGCTTTCTGAACCATGAGGAATTAGACTAGGATATTAGCCTAATTGCCTGTACATGTTTTTAAAAAAGGAAGAAAAAAGCCTCTCTTCCTGCCTGAGAGAGCTATCAGAACCTCAGAACAGCAGCCAAAATCCCTGGACTCTTCTGTGTTATTGTTTCAGTGCATTTATATTTGTTCAGATAACCGTGTTTGCAAGACAGTATAGTCCTATTGGTCATGTGAATCCATATGGACTATTATGTTGATCAGAAAGGTAGAAATGGCTCCAAGCACCTGACTTGGTTTGTTTTGAGCCAAAATGTGTTATTTTCTTAGTGACATTTTTAGTTATAGTCAATGGAATTCACGTTGGGGGAGGCAGGAGTTTTTAAGCAAATTTCATTTATATTATGTTTATGCTTACTGCCAGAGTGAGTGACTCAACATTTTATTAGCCTTTTATCATGCAAATGGAGCTTTTAAGACCTGTTGAATTTTAATGTAGACATGTAAGTCAGAAAGACTCATTTACAAGACTATTGATCTCTTATAATGCTTGCTTTGAGAATATACCTCGAAGAATGGTTAGTGAGACCATTTCTATTGTCCAGTCTGTCTAGCTAAAAAACTTGCTTTAAAAATCTTTATATGAGAATATGATTGGCCTGGTTTTCCTAAATATGAGCTTCAGTAAGTCATATTTTGATTAACAATTTAACGAATGTCTCCTTATAAGTGAAATCCTTGTCAGAATAAACTGAAATGACCCTTAAAATTATCATTTGAGGCCGGGTACAGTGGCTCATGCTTATAATCCCAGAGCTGTGGGAGACTGAGGTGGGAGGGATGCTTGAGACCAGGAGTTGGGGGCCAGCTCCAACATAGTGAGACCTTGTCTCTACAAAAAATCAAAGACAAACTAGCCAGGTGTATTGGCACATGCCTGTAGTTTCAGCTACTCGGGAGGCTAAGGTGGGAGGACCACTTGTATCCAGGAGACTCAGTAAGCTGTAATTCTGCCACTGCTCTCCAGGCTGGATGACAGAGTAAAAACAAACAAAAAACTATCAATTGAAGTTACCTGTAGATCTTAAATAGAAAATAACAGTGCTTTTTCGAAGAAAATTTTCTCATTCATGTGAGTGTCCATGTCTGGGGAGACAGACAGTATAATGTCAGGACCTAATTGCACTTTGTCCAACTGTGTATAGTCATGATTAACATACGAGATATATTAAACACAGAATCACAGAGCACACAATTGCTTTTTATCCTGACCCATACATTTTACCTTCTGCAGTATACCTCCCCACCCTAAGACACTGTCTCTTTAAGCCAAACTGTTTTTACTTATCTTCAGGATTTTGATAACTGCAGAGCCAAGTTGAATCAGAAAACAAGCTCAGCTCATTTTTAGATGATTAACTCACTTTAGAGACTAGATTGTTTCCTTGTCCAGGTTACACGGCGGTATCTGCTGCTCTGGAAGCAGTTGGACACTTTATGCCTTTAAAGATAAGGCCTAGGGATGTACCACCAAAGTGCTGGACAGTTACAGAATTTAAGCTGTCAGAGAGCTGAGGGGTTACTTATTGTAGTGTTCTTAGCTCTGGCTGTGTGTTAAGAGTCTTCTGGAGAGTCTTAAACAAGCACCAGTGCTGGGGCTGCACCTCTTCTGTTACAGTTGGAGGAAGTGAGGTCCCAAGAGGGGGATTGGCTTGTATGTGGCCTTGCACACTTAGGTCCTATGAAAACTCACATTAGGAGGCAATAACATTGTACCCAGATCCTCGTTGAAATGCTCTCTTATTTTAGAGTGAGCAGTTATTAAATTAGATCATAAGCAATGCAGAAAACAAGGTGGGAGCACTCGACACTGTCACCTTCCTATAATGAAACTGTGACAGAGTCTTTTACGTAGTATTTATGTTGAGGAGAGACTTTACTGTCATAGCACAAAACTGTGGTGTCAGTTGGGTTACATGATAAGTATTCCTCCTACCCACGCTAGGACTTGCTAGTTCAGGTTATGTGTGGGAAAAGGTTTGCAGTTGAAGCTTTAATTATACCTGGTAGACAGAATGAAGCAGCAAAGCTTTTTAAATAAATGAAGTACTTATTAAATCAGTTTTCTACGATGATAGTTAGTTTTAACTTTCAAACATGGGTATTTTAAACATTTTAGCTTAGGGAACAGAACAGTAGTCAGTCATCATTCCCTTTGTAATTATTAGAGACGCGGAACAGGAAGAGGTGCAAATACTAACACTGAGAAACTATGACATGGGGACCTTTTTCTTAGGTTCTGGAAACACAAGAGTTCAGCCCAGGTCTTGGAGAAGTGTGTTATTTTTTATTCAGAGAGATTTAGTGTGGACGTGTGTGTGTGTGTGTGTGTGTGTGTGTGTGTGTAGAACCTCTTGACCCCGATTTGTAGTTCTAGTTTTTCTAAATATAAAGTTTAATAAATATATCCTAATTACGATTTTAGTAAGTATCCTTTTGTGAGAAGGCAAACAACTAAGTCAACATCTATTTTCACATGTTTGAATGTATGTGTTTATGTGTTAATATGCAATGCATGTATATTGTAAATGGGTATATACAGCGTGTATGAGTTGTGCAGTGGTATTCAGATGTGTGCCACAGATGAAAAGTGCTACCTCACAGGTAATTGTGAGATTGAGACATTTGATGTAAGATGCTTAACACAATGTGGCATGCAGTAAATGCTCGAGAATCCTTATTCTTCACATATTATTATTCTATCACCTTTAAAGGAATTCATAGTAAAAAGAATTGTGGGTTAAGAAGATCAAGGGTAAAGGGAAACATAATTTAAGTACTACATTTTGCATCTATTTTATTTAACATATCGTTTGCCTAAAACTTAAATTGCTAATAGCAAACACTTTGGAAAGTATTATGGTATATGTATTTACATATTAATAATCTGCTCGTTTTTATTTCAGGAACTTTACATTGCTGTTGGAATATCTGGAGCCATTCAACATTTAGCTGGGATGAAAGACAGCAAGGTAATTGTATACAACAATGATGCTAACAGGAAGTTTTTGCATTTTAAAATTTGGGTTTCACTGTATGCTTCCATGTAGTTACAGTTTGTATAGTCAAACCACTCAAATTAACATAGATCTGGGAACCGAAAGAAATTTAAGCAACTGCTCCCTGCCTCAAGATGTATGTACTCTTGGTTGGAGAGGCAGTGCTGTGACACGGAGAGAGGCCTGAACCTGAGTGGCAGCTCCATTGCTTGCCTAAGCATGATGTGTGCTGTCCGTGACTCAGTTTTTTGTCTGCCAAATGTGGGTGTTGGATGATGATCACGAATGTCCCCTTCAGTTATGACAGTCTATAGGTAGAAAATGTGACGCTTAAACAATTCTGTTGGGTTCTGACCATCTAACTTGTTCATGAGACTCTGATTCCTGATTCTCTCTGTGTCTGCTTCAGCCTGGTCCTCTAACATATGTCAGCAGGGCCATCTTGGGTTGTTATCAGAGTATGGCTGGCACATTTTGGGTTAGAGCATCAGGCTATCTTAATACCCTAGTAATTGTCAAAAGTGCAATAAGTAGAGGAAACACTTGAATTTAACTTGCTACTTGAACTACTTCTGAAAGTCCTGTGTAATGACTCTGTGAACATATATTTCAGAATATGACACATTAATTCATGCATAATAATGTACAGTTTGAATTATGAACTTATCTTTCATGAAGTCAGAGATGCCTCTGACACTCGTGCATTTATCCATTCAGATGGAAGCTTGATATAAAAGATAATAAAACTTTTAACAGGCTTAACTTCTAACCTGAAGAAATGCATGCACTACCTCCTTGTAGCTTCTAAATGAATTGGCCCAAAACCAGTCAGATTTTACAGTTGGATGGCAGGTTTCTTTACTGAGCTATGAAAGTAGTGCCAGTGGGGAAAATGTGATTGCTACATTAAAAAAAAAAAAACTCCAATACCAACAGCCTTAAAATATATTTTTAGCCAGACAAGTTCAGACATATCTAGAATTCTGCTTCTCTAAGAGAGTCTGCCTGTCGAGAAGATCCTTGTGAAGATTACCCCATGCCAACAGGGCTGGACCATGAGAAAGATAGACTAGATAGAGTATGTTGAAGCAAATAGGAAGTGGTTGAAGTGAGGAGACCTGTGCTGGGGGACAATCCCTGAGAACAAATTTCAGCCAAGAGTTTATCTCTCTATTTAGTCAATAAATATATATATTTTTTGAGTTGGAGTCTCATTCTATCACCCAGACTGGAGTGCAGTGGCCGCTCCCGGCCACTGCAGCCTCGACCTGCTGGGCTCTGGCGATCCTTCCGCCTCAGCCTTCCAAGTAGCCAGAATTACAGGCATGCGCTGCCACGCCTGGCTAGTTTTTGGTTTATTGTAGAGTTGAGGTCTCGCCAAGTTGCCCAGGCGGGTCTCGAACCTGCGGGCTCAGGCAATCCACTCGCCTCGGCCTCCCAAAGCATGGGATTACAGGCTGAGCCACCGAGCCTGTCTGTCAATAAATATTTATTAAGCATGTGCCTTGTATTAGCTGCTGGGGATGCTTAAATAAAGGGACAGCCCCGTTTGCCGCTGTCTTGTGTAGGAGATGGACAATCTTTAGTTGCAGTCTTGGTTACTTTCTAAAATGGGATATTAGAATGGTTTAAATCTGTCAGTTACATTGCCTGCAATCTGCAGTTTTAATTATTATCCTGGTGTAGCTGAAAGAATACAAGATTTGATTGTTATATCAAATGATTCAATGTAATTAAAGCACCTTTTGAACTATATGCATAATAATACGGTTGAATACAACCTGTGCCTTTCAAACTCTGTAAGAAGAAAGAGCTTGAACTTACAAGGAGCTATTAAGAGAGCTCTTGAATACAAGCAAGACTTTATCATAGTTATTTACAGTTGATTATTCAGGAATATTATTTTAGTAATCTGAAAAACTAACCAGCCACATGTTTTTTCTCAAATACTGTAGTGGTTCCTGGCCCACAGTGAGGTGCTCTTTTCTTTAAAAATAGCTTTTATACAGTGGGATGAAAAAGCTTTCAGATGATTAAACTGTCAGATGTTTGACTAGGTGGCCTCTGGAGAATCATTAACCATCATTAATTAAATAAATCTGTGCTTATAGCTGTGAAGCAGGCTGTACATTCCAAAAAGAGAGACACCTTAATGCAGAACGAAGCCTGTGATTCAAAATGTTTGTCTTTGTGATTTTGAGTTGAGGCTCATATTTGAAACTCGTTGATTATCTCTGGCCACTCAGCTTATATGTGGCATGTTTCTCTGGATTAGCAATGATCTGGACTACGCTGTGCTCCAGCCTCAGATATTCTGGCATATTCTGCCCATCTCTTTGAGGAACCCCTTTAAGGGAGTTACACAGATGTTGGATGTTGTGTAGTCTGTATTTTAAGCTTTTGATTTTGGCTACATCAAAATACTTAATATATTTTTAATACCAGCTGTTTTCATAAGATATATTAACAGGCAGGTAGAAACTTAATTTTACTTCAAGAGATTTGAGTTATTATAACCCACTGTCAAAATAATACCACATTAGTGTCAAACTCTAATTTTACTTTAACTGCAGTGGTGTTAGAAGCATCTATGGGGATACCAAACTATTTGTAATATGGAGATAAACCTGATATTAACAAAAAAATGATTTTTTTTTTTTTTTTTGGAGTTGGAGTCTCACTCTGTTGCCCAGACTGGAGTGCAGTGGCCGCTCCCGGCCACCGCAGCCTCGACCTGCAGGGCTCCGGCGATCCTTCCGCCTCAGCCTTCCAAGTAGCTGGAACTACAGGCGCGCGCTACCACGCCCGGCTAATTTTTTGATTTATTGTAGAGATGAGGTCTTGCCAAGTATAGTCCCTTTTCTAGAGAAACTTAATATTTAATTAGCAAGATACCAGAAAATCTTGGATGAAGACTAGTTGTGTATTACAGATGATAAATGCTGCATCATTTCATTGCAGATAAAGAAAACCCTTGTGGGACACTGTACCTCGCAGGATTGTGGCGGGAAAGCTAATCCACTCAGCTGGTTGTTTAGGAGACTTTCAGGAAGGACTGCTTACAGAGGTGTTGGGAGTAGCGGGAACAGTAGGAGATGGGGGACCCAGAGAACAGCAACAACCTAAAACTGCTACCAGCCCAAAATTAGGCCTGAAGGGCAAAGGGTAGAAGTAGCATGACTGGTTCTCAGTGAGGGTTGTTGTCATGGAGATGTGGCCCCCATCAGGGACTGTAGTTGTGGAAAGAAACCACCCCTGCCAAAAAAACAGGCAGGGCCGGGAGAGCCTAGGAAAGAGATATCAAGATCTCTCTCTCCTTCTCGATGGGGGTGGGTCTGATACAGTCACCGGGTGGCCTTGAAGTACCCATTCCTGAATGTCAGTCTTTCCCTGGCATGCTTGAGAATTCCTTTCTTAAACCAATTGTGACAGACTTTGTTAAACAGCTGTATCCAGATTACAGTTGTACGAGTATGGTAAGAAATGCCTGTAGGTAATGGCTCTCATATTTTAGGATTTATAAATGCCACCTGGAACATTGTGAAAATGAATAGTTTCTGACCCTACCCCCAGACTCCAGTACAAAGGACTCAGGAATCTGCATTTGACATGCATACCAGCGGATTCTAACGCTACTTCTGAAGCATCATTTTGAGAAATATGTGACTTTATTTCAAATGCCCTTTCTTGTAATGTCAATTGGTTTTCTTCCTCTGTTCTATGGACTAGATAATTATTATTTCTTTTGTCCAAAAACCTTTGGATCATATGGATACATTGTAGCTGGAGGTAGTAATTAAGTTCTAACCTGCCCCATTTTTCTTCAGATAAGTACACTAATTACCTTGACCTTTCCTTCTAAGTCCAATTTCCCAACAAAACAATCACTGTTTGGTTCCCTTAAGGCTCCCTACACTTTTGTTTTATCTGTTACACAATGTCTGAGGTAAAACAAAGATTTCTGTCTTTTCTTTCATGTTCTACATGTCTTAATTAAACCTCGTGCCTCAAGTCTCCTCAGTAGATAGTAAACTGTGATTAATGTTTAAAAATCCATTTTACCTTTAACAACAATAGAAGTGTCCTTAAGCTTTACAAAACTACAATATTTAAAGACATTGGGTCATAAAATAATGATTGAAACTGAACTGATAAAACTGAAATAAAGCATCAACAGTCTGAATTTACTTTAAGATATAAATTTACCCACCTTGTTCACGATTATGTGCAACTTCTAGATAATTCAAATTTTGCTAAAGTGCAGACTATGTTTTAATAGTTTCAGGTAGAAATTATTTAGAAATACACCAAGGTAAATAGCTACAGTAGAAAAAAAAACACTATAAATCTACATTTTCTCTTTCTTAGCACTGCAATTATAATTTTCATGCAGATGCCGTTCCTGCAGGGTCTGTAGATGCTTGTGTGTGTCTGTTTGCTTTCATCTCAAAGGTCCAGACTGTTGGACTCTTCCAGCTGGTTCTTCCTTCCTCCCTCTCCTGGTTGCCTCTGGCCTTGGTTCACAATCTGCTTCTTACTCTCCCTGCATCTGATGTCCTCTTCCAATTTTCTCTCAGTACATGGTAAATTATTTCCTTCGTATTTTCTTCTTTTCTCCCACCTTTTATTTTGAGATGCTCACCTAAGCTGCTCACCTGTGCTGGGGTGAGCACAGGTTCTATTTGGAACACCAGCATTTTCTCTCCTAAGTGCTGTTATCTTAGATTAGCAAAGTAACCTATCACATAAATAACTGCATTAATAACTCTCTGGATAAATGAGTTTCTTTAACCTTTTTGATCAGAGTTTGCTTATACTCAGAAACTTTTTTGTTTGTTATTGTTGCTTTTGTGTTCATGGCTATTCCAGAGGGGAGAGAATTTTATGTAACTCATGGATTACTGGGTATAACCATGTTTGTGTGGGAGAGAGTGATAGAGAGACAGTGAGTGAGAAACACAGAGACAGAGAAGCAGAGAGAGGATAAAAACAAAAGGCGAGGTGGGGGAAGCGGGGGGGGGAGAGAGAGAGAAAGAGAGAGAGAGAGAGAGAGAGAGAGGAAGAGAGAATTACACCAAACCATTTGTGTGTCCCTATAAATCACTGCTACAGGTTGTACTGGGCCAGCCCTTTCCCACTAATTTTACTAATGGGAATCGGCTTCATCCCAGCTTCCTTGCCGTCACCATGAGGTTGGGACCATGCGGTCATGCATCTTGTTCCAGCCTACTTCTAAGTTCTCAGGTTAATTATTATCATTGTTGTGTTTTTAGCACCTTTTGGAAGAGATAAGAGCCACCAATAATGAAGATTGAGTCAATGAGCCAATAAAACAGAAATGGGAATGTGCATTCAACAGGCTCCTGGGATGATTATTGACGGACATGTGTCAGTTGCTAAATGTTGTTTAAAATTTGTTCTTGCCATCTTAAACTATTTGTTGTCCTCTTGAATATGGAAATACAATGATTAGAAAGCTGTTTTACCATCCTGAGATATATGCACCATTGATTTTGTAATTTGTTGCTACCTTCTACTTATAGTAAATGGTCCATAATACATAAAAGAAATTTATGTCAGAGCTTTTCACAGTGAATAAATATTAGGAAGAAAATACATTTAAATAATAGCATGAAGCAATGTAATGGGAGATCCTGCGGTCAGGTTTGTGTCATTTATTTTCTCCCAATAATTTTTCTAGTTCCTGTGTGAATATTTTACTTTTTAAGGTGTCTGATTCTACCTTGGCCTGATATTTCACACATTTTTAAGATACAGTGAGAGAAAGAACCAACCTGGCCTTTTTCTATGCACTTTTTCTGATGTCAGTAAACAAACTGCATAGTTAATGTCTGATTTATTCTAGACGTTATTAAAGGTGGCTTACAGAATCCTTCACTGGCTTCCTATTGTGTTTTGGATGAAACAAAAAACATGTGACATGTCCGCGAAACTGGACCTGGTTTTACCTGTGCCTGTCTCTCCAGCTTTACCTTGAACACTTTACCCCTCAGTCACATTGTCTGGCCACACATGTACCAGTTCATACCCACTTTACTGTTTTCTTCTGCACAGGAAACCTGCCCCAGCTAATTCCACCTCATCCCTGGGCAACCTCCAACTCTCAACTCAAATTCACTTCCTCAAAGAGCCTTGTCCTGCCCTCTGAATGCAAATCAGCACACACCCTTATCATTATCCTCCCTCATGACACCCTGAACTTCCTGTCCGTTGTCCTGTCTCACGTTTATTTTGCCTGGTGTCTCTACTCCAGCAAGCCCTCTTCAGTCATCGCTTTTGGCCAACAGTGGCTGTCACAATGTTGGTGTCCAGCACACAGTTGACCTTTGCTAGTGTGAAATATTATAACACAAAATATATGTATCATGTAAACATACAGTTTCGCCGATGTGTATTACCCAAATTTCTTAGTATGAAATAACCCATCCAAGTCAAGAAACTCTGAATAGCCAATACCCCAAAGTTCCTATACCTTGATTTCACCTTTCAAATTACAACTTCTGTCTCCCCACTGAATTATGAAGCACCCTGGATTTTTATGGGAATCTCTTTCTGGCTTGTCTTCAAAGACGTTACGCCTGAACCCCTTATTGATAGTGCATTTTTGCTCATTTTTGAACTTTATATAAATAGAATCATTCATCCTATATTCTTTAGTGTCTGACCTATTTCACTTAAAACTGTATTTGTGAGATTCATCCATGCTGTGCACATAGAAGGAGGTTGTTATTTTCATTGCTTTATAGTGTTCTGTTATACAGAATATACCACCGTGGTCAAGAGATTAACAACAGCCTCCTCGCCCATGAAGATGTCCCCATCCGAATCCTCTGCAAATGTGTTAGGTTATATGACAGAGGTGATTAAAGAATTGCAGATGGAATTAAGATATTAAGATTACTTGTCAGTTGTGTCTTTGTGGCTAATTATTTCTCTGACACTATATGTTTTTCTATTAGACTGAACTACATGAAAATATTGATATTAGACCAATAGCTATTTAACATGGGCCTACTGAATAGATTCCATTCTAGGCCAGCTAGGGTTTAAAAATACTACAGCTTCTTTTTGAGTAATTTGATACTTAAAATAGCGAATACCTCAGGAACAGCCCATTCTCTTTGAGATGCAGGAACATTCTGTTGTGCCAACTGTCTTGGCTAGCATTTGCTTCCACTTGAATTAGCTTCCTCCTGTCACAGAGGGCGCCATACTACAAAGCTGATAGATGATGACAAATTGGATTCTTGAAGATCTGTTAAGGTAATTGCTAAATTTCACTCCGAATTTCTCAAAAAAAAAAAAACAAAAAACAAAAACAAAAAAACTATACATACTGGTGGAGTAACCAGTCTTTTTAAAGAAAATGTATACACCAAATTAGGTATTTTGAAATTATAAACCAAGTACGTGGCTAGAATTTGCACCTAGTTTTCAAGTGTTTGTTTAGCCAGAACATGCCACAAACACTAGAGAATGTACCTAAGGAGTGAGCAGATAATGCCTTCCTGGAAATGGAGCAAGGCAGGGCATGGTGGCTTATGCTTGTAATCCTAGCACTTTGGGAGGCCAAGGCAGGAGGATCACTTGAGCCCAAAAGTTCAAGACCAAACTGGGTAACATAGCAAGTCCTCATCTCTATATTTTTTTTAAAAAATTGCTGGACATGACATCACATGGCTGTAGACCCAGCTACTCGGGAGGCTGAGCAGGAAGGATCATCTGCGTCTAAGAGTTCAAGTCTCTGGTGAGTCATGATCATGACATGGCACTCTAGCTTGGGCAACATAGTAAGAACCCCACTCAAAAAAGAAAAGAAAAGAAAGGGAACAAGGGCCAGATATTGGACTGTATCTTTACTTGCTATGTATTCAGCTTTTTTGTTCCCAAGTTTCAGAAATTGACTCAAACGAGTTTAAGTAAAATGAGAAATAAAATATTTCATAAGGTAGCAAGAGTGCATTATTAAATCCAAGGAGAAAATGCATCCAGGTCTCAGGAGAAAAATTAAGTCAAGAAATGAAAAACCAATAGGACCTTCTTCTCTCTCTTTTTGCTTCTTTTCTGGTTGCTTCTTGTCTCTGCTTCTCATTCTCGTTGCTTCTCAGCCTTTCTAATTATTCCTGTCATTCTATAAAACTGCTTTGTTACCTTTTGGATCCATCTACCATGTAGAGGTAGACATTTAACTCCCCTCACCCACCTTCCGTTCTGTGGTTTGCAACAGCAGTCAAGAATGAATTGGAATATTTTAACCGCACACTCCAAATCCTGGAACAGACTTCTAATCCAGGTTAGGCCAATTAATTGCCTGCAGTTGAGGAGGAGAAAAGCAGGCTCACAGAGTAGAGATGTGGCTTGTGGGATCCATGGGTGAAGGAGGAGGGCAGTGCAGAATTGTTCTGAGGCACTCTTCACAGTTCGTCTATGCCTTACTAAAACATTGCATCAGGGTAGCAAGTGCTTTAGAAAAAATAAACCCAAATTATTTTAGTTTCTGCTATTAAACTGCTGACAGTTCTTGCCTTTGAGATTAGTTTGTAAGTTACCTAGTATTTATTGAGTGCCTGCAGGGATTTTTGACATTGGGAAATGATGCGTTGAGTTTGCCCAAAAGCTGCCCAGTATAGAAAACTCATCATAAAATTGCCTGTGGGTTTCAGTGAGTCTATGCAAAGACAGCCATTATCTAAAGATGCTTTTAAGACACTGTTATCATACACAGCAATGTGAAAGATACAAATGCTTGAATTTAAATTCTGCGACTTGGATAGCCATGTTTTCACTGAAAAGGATTTCTCTTGGGCATGATGTGTTGTGAAGTTTCTCCTGTGGATGATCAGATTACAGTGCCATTGCATTTGGAGATTTATGTAACAACTTGATGCCTTTAAAACATTGTATCAAAATAAATCCAAGTTAGACTGAGCTCTGAAGGTAAGAATAAGTTACATTTTGAAGTAATTTCATAAAATACCAGAAAAGGTCAATTAAACAGAATAGCTTAAAATAATTTGTACTCTGGTGTTTGAATTTGCAAGTAAAAATATCAAGAAAAAATCTTAACAGAAAAATATTCATCAATAATTTGCCTATTTGGTTGGGTTTTCTTCAGAAGAATTGATAGACCATTATCTGCAATTATTCAAACATATTTTTGCTGAACTGCATGTAGAAGGCTGACAGCTACCTTAGTAATGGTGATAGCAAAGTGCTATGCCCTTAAGCAGTAACATACAGTCATGCTATGTAAAATAGCCAACTTTAGAAGTTTCCAAATGTACATGAGAAAAGGAGAGTGGATTTCAGATGAGTCCATAAGACACATGCAGGCGAAGGTGAGTAGAGGGACAGTTATTATGAACACGGAGAAACATGGTAGACAGTGTCAGGGAAAGAGGGACATCCCACAGTTTGTGTCTGATGGTGCTGGGGAATACTGACTCCTCTTCTTTCACTAAGACAGTGTGATCATAATTAACTGCCTGCCCTCAAATGTTGGGTAGGTTAACCAAATTTAGCTTCTAATTAATAAAACCAATGGTTTTTTAGAGGGTGGAATCACATCCTCCATCCCCACCACCACCTCCCCTTCCCACAGTTTTTGTCTTTCCACAATGGCTGCTCAACCCATCCCACTCCTGCAGTCTCTACATAGTCATTCAAATGGAACCAGCATTAATTAGTGTCTTACTTGGTGGTTTCATGGTGTAATGGTTAGCACTCTGGACTCTAATTAGTATCTTATACTCATAACTAGCAAAAATACCCCAAAAGTACTTATAAGAGACAAAGTGACAGTTATGGGGAGGAGAGAATCTCAGGGAGTTTAAAAAAAGTCTTCTGTGCTAAGTACCAGCCAATACTTTATTGGACAATGAGTTAGGATCTGCTTGCTCAAATAAGACTGTCTTGTGTTTTCACTTCCAGCCTAAACTGTGAATCTCAACTAGCTGCTGATTTATACATATCTTCAGGAACTGTTTAAAACTATCAATTACCTAAACTTGGGTCTAGCTACGTCCTAGAAAAGGCCTCTTTCCATTCTGGGAGCTAGACACAGTCTTCTCGTTTTAATATCCTTCTGCATGCTGCCTGATAGAAGAGGAGATTGATTGGTTTAAAGATGAATTATTGTGAGCAAAATAATTTCATTCACTTCCTCCCTCCCTAGCGTGAAGGCCATCTGGTTGACCCCTCTGCCTTTTGCTAAGGGAAATAAAATGTGAAATTGCCAGCTGTCCCCATCATGGCTGGCAAGGCTGGACCTCTGCTGTCCCTGTGGTCCCTGCTGTCCTCCTGTACCTGATTGCTCCAATCTTCTCCTACAGGGGTGTGTCTTTAGCAAGTGGCTTTAGATTATGATAAAATCAACTTCTAATCTCACTTCTACTGAATATTACTTTTTCTTTCCATTTAACTGTGGGAAGCCAGACTTACATCACATAAAAACAAGCATGTCATGGAATGTGTACCTGGAAATTTCAAGGTGGTTATTCGCTGCTTGAGGAATGCATCCCTTTATGATAATGTCGTATAGCTGTAATCTGGGTCACCCTTCTTTGAGGACTCAACAAAAATTAAAATTCTGACTTCCTTTCATTAAATCTTAGTATGCAATAGGAAGGTGGAGGAACACAAAAGGAATATGACCACTCTGTCGCCTTCACTCTCTTTATAAAGCATAGAAAATTTAATGTGCTTTTGAGTTATTTCTGTATTATATATCATATGTGACTTGACCATTATTTAGTGGCAATAGCAATAAATAGCAAAGTAATGTCTTATGTTTATATAATTTTTATAAATTATAGCATGCTTTCAAATAACATCTACATTTAATCTTGATGACACCTAAGTAATCAGCTTATTTTGTTTCCTACCCCTTTCATCCTTGCAACCTTCAACTTCTCTAATTATTAAAATCATCTCCACCTTAGAGTTCTCATTGGAATCTTGACTCCTCATCATAAAGCATGAAGCACAATAATGGTAACAAGGGAAATGCATGAGTGATAGGAAGCTCAGGCCAAGATGAGATGGGTCAGATTTTAACACAGAGAGGAGAGAGCATTCCCTGCTGTAAATATCTGAGTTCTAGAGGTTGCAGCTGGGGAGAAAAACAAGCAGCATCCAATGGAGTCATTCTTGAGTCACTTCACAGAGCACTGTGGTGTCTATAATTATTACTTTAATCTGCATGACTTCCATTTCAGATGTACGACTGGCACAAGAGCTATCAAGCTGTAATCACAAATTACTAAGATAATAACATTCAGTAAAGATGAATTTTATATTTAAAACAGCCAAACAATGCAGGAAAAAAGTATAGCTTGTTTTTAGTTCAGGGTTTCTTTCCTTTTTGCCTGAGTTAAAAATAAGTATGAGCAACAGTGATGGCACAAGGGATAGAACTGCCAACTATACATGTCATTTTGCATTACATCTTGCAAGATCCATTACTGCTTATGACCTCATTCATACTCCTGGACTTGTATTAACTCCTTGCTTTCTGCATCCATCAACAATTGCATTTCTGCCAGATATCCCAGCAGACAAGGGTTACTTGTTCCAAAGACATTCATCCAATCATTTATCCACTCAACACATGAGACTTTGAACACAGCAAAGGTAACTGTTTTCTTTTTTTTTTTTTTTTTTGAGTTGGAGTCTCACTCTGTTGCCCAGACTGGAGTGCAGTGGCCGCTCCCGGCCACCGCAGCCTCGACTTGCTGGGCTCCGGTGATCCTTCTGCCTCAGTCTTCCAAGTAGCTGGAACTACAGGCGTGCAC
>CAUYQG010055700.1:0-32516 GCA_963574415.1 Tarsius wallacei | reverse complement strand
CAAACTCTGCCCATTGAAAACACATCAGTATACACAATAAATGCCATCCACAGCTTACCGTACCAATGTGCCATGGAGGAGACTTTAAAAAATAAGAACCCTCTCCACCTAATTTCATTTCATGAAAGAATATGTGTGTGTATATATATATATATTTTTTTTAACTCGGGGGTGCCAAAAATATATACACATTTTAAGAGATGGTAAGAAATGTTCACCATAATCAGAAGTGTCTAGACACTGATGGAAACCACTTTGAACACCTCTCGCAACTGTAAAAGTCAAACGTGTCTTATATTCATCTTATTGAGTATTATAATTTTAATGCAGTTTTCTCCTTTGTTAAAAGTGTACTTTTTGGGCACCCTCTGTGTATGTGTACACACGCACACACACACACACACACACACACACACACACACACACACACATATATATATACTTTTTTTTTTTAGTTGGGGTCTCTGTTGCCCAGGCTGGAGTGCAGCGGCCCAATCACAGCTCAGAGCAGCCTTGACCTCCTGGGCTCAAGCGATTCTTCCACCTCAGCCTCCCAAGTAGCTAGGACAACAGGCAGCACCGTGCCTGGCTAATTTTTTTTTTTGTAGAGACAGCTTGTTGCTATGTTGTCCAGGCTGATCTCAAACTCCTGGGCTCAAGCAATCCTCCCATCTTGGTCTCTCAAAGTGCAGGGATTACAAGCATGAGCCACCACTCCAGTCTAATGGAAGAGATATTTGTCTTTGTTTAATGCTGAAGTCACAATAAGCATTATGACAATGAAAAGTAGATGTAATCTTGGGAAATTTTGGTATTTATATAACATACATCTTTTAAAAATACTTTTAACGTTTAAGCGTCAGAAATGTTACTGCTCTGTACTTGGCATTTAAACCTTCTTATCGAATTTTCTTGAGGCCAAATCATGCACAGAGAAGTTACAGTCCCGTAGCTGTTCTCTAGCGATTTAACACATGCGTATGTTTTCTAGAGTTTTTACTCTCATAGCTCATCTTAGCTGTAGTAAGTACGAGAACTACCAATAACACAACGATAGCTATTGATTCTGCCAAGTTAAGAAACAAAGAACATGAAAGGTGTGAGGTGAATCTTTGATGCAGATGATGGCAATGATGGCCAATGTGAGCTTGTGAGGGCTTCAAGTCTCACACATAGCATAGCCCAGCTAAGTACATCCAAAGGGTGATGATGTACACATCCAGCTCTTGGGAGAGAGGCCTGGGAGGAAGACATAGATCCAGGCAACATCAGCATGCCCGTGCCATTCAGAGACACGAGTGAGATGCTATGACCTCAGGAGTGTAGCCAGAGGAGGAAGGAGGCTCCAGGAGAGAAACCTTCATCAGGAAACCAGGTGCTTCTGACGCATCTGCCCAAGGGAGTCCAGCGCCTCTTCAGCACGGCAAGGGGCCAACTGCAACCTTGGTCTGGTCCAGGGAGGGTGGTTGCCAACCACACGCCAGACACAGCAGTTGGCATCACTACTGTGGGAGTCTCATTGCAAAGTCTCCGCCAGGGCCTGGATCTTACCCTGCATCTGCTCCTGGAAATAGAGGTCTCTGAAGCACTCCGGAGAACGTTCTGGAATTCTCCCCACTTAATCCCAGACAAACTGGAACTGTTGGTCACCTCCAGTCTGGAAGGAAACCCAGGTAGTAATTTTCCCTTCCTCTAAGTGGTTCTTACATGTGCACATCCCCAGCCAGGAACTAAGCCTGGACTCCATAGACTGAGTGTGATTGCAGCCCCCCACCCCACTCCCCACCTCCCACCCCTCAGGGCTCTGAGCTCTTGCCTTGCCTGTCTTTTCAACACCAGACTGGCCCAGGGTTGGGACGTCTGCTGAGGAAGTCTATCCCCATTCCCATGCCCCGAACACCCTCCTCTTTGGTAAAAGGTGTCTCCCTAAAGACCTATCAACAGGGGCAAGGCTGAGAATGAAACGGGACTGAGGAAAAGGGTTTACTTTGGCTCGCCTTCACCTTCAGATTGAAGGCAAAAACAGGAAGAAGCGCCCCCCAGCCCCAGCCCCACGCCTCCCTTTTAGAAAATCCTCAAGAACGTGAAAGACTCAGAGGCTCCATGAAGGGTAATTTTGCATGAGGCGAGATGGAGTTCTTTCTGCTTTGCCTCCTTCCTGGTCCTGCCTGATGCTTGCTGTGTGTGGGATTTGGTGAGACATAGACACTTCTCTTTTGCCCTGGGTTTCTGCAATTTTTTAATGTCAAAGTTTGGATTTGCTTCCTGAGTCTTAGAAGAATCATAGGCGGGTATGGTTTGGAATGGGGATTATGGTCTTTGCTCATTCTCTACTATGCTGGGAGAGTCATGGCAGCTCAAGCCTAATTATTTCCTTTGACAACCAGAGGGTAACACCAGCAAACATTCCCAAGGGCAGAAGATATCCTGTATATGCTGTACTCTGGGGTTCTCTACTCACTTCTGTAAACGCTGCAACAGCACAGCTGTCTCATGCCAGCCAGATAGTCATTGGTGGGAAACTCACCTACTAGACACGTGGCAATGGCGGATTCTGTAATACACATGTTAGCATGCATAACAACACGTTCAGTAACTACACCCCATTGAAGCAACAAATGAACAGGTGTTAACACTGGTCTGGGAGATGTATTCGTGTAATACAGGAATAACCATAACATAGAGCACTTCCTAGCCGTGCAGAGGTGGGTGTGTTAGGTTACCCATAAACCCCCTCTTGGATACAGCACAGACCCAGAACATATCCTTCTGTGCCAGCCCAAACAACTACAGGTTGGACAAATTACAGACCTGGAAGAGAACTCCCCCTTCCGCCTCTGCACATATCTATATAGCAGGAAATAAGAAAACAGTAACGGGTGCTGCAGAAGAACAGTTGCTAAAGATAAATGCTTGAAGGTTGAGGCTTGGAGCAATTTTAGAGCAATGCTAAAAATTCTCCGTAATCCGTGGATCCTGCATGAGACGCAGCAGCGATTGATCTAACGTAGAGCCACAGAGGCTGTTAGTAGATGTGGGACTGTGAGGACGTAGCATCTGATGATGAAAAGAGAAGTTCTGAATGCCCAGCATAGAGACGTCTCCCCAGCTGCTCTGGCTAAAAATGTCAGCCATTTTAATAACGAAGAATGGATATTCAGCATCAAGCCCACACTGTGGTTATAAGCTCTGTTTCTAGAACAAGGTCAGGGCCCTTCTAATTGCAGCTCACATTACAAATCCACAGACCTCAGCCACACAAGACCAGCTTTGGCATGGAATGTGCCTTTAGAACTCCCAATTCTGGCTCCCCGACGCACCCCCACAATGGACCCACAGACTTGTATCTGAACATCCTGGTGTAAGGTGGCCCGGTTTCTCCCTGTGAGGCATTCTCTTGTGCCTAATTTCATATCAGCCCCACAATCCCTCTGAGATCCAGCAGACCAACGTAGGAGAAGGTGCCCATAAGAACTTTGCGGGAGCACAAAGATAAAACAGAGTCGATCTCTGATGTTTTGATCAGTGCTCTGGGTTGCCTGAGAACTGACAGACATTTCACCGGGGACCGACACCAATCAACCCAGAAACACAGGGTTGAGGTGGCTGATTCAGTTATTGCTGGAGTTCTGCCCCTTCCCCGAAGTCCTGGCAAATGGGGGATCAATATACGAGATGCTTGTCTTCAGAGATGCCATGTCGAGAGTTCAGACGAGAAAGATGCATTTCATTTATCTGCTTGTCTGCGGCTGAGCCCGAGCGAGAGCATGTGTTCCGGGCTTAGTCTTGGGAGGGAATACATTAGTTTTCTATGCCATCAGCTTGGGATTTCTTTCTTAGCCCTTTATCTTGGCACAGCAGAAAAGAAGAGATATTTAAATTTTCAGCAGTGGCAAAATGTTGCCTATTTAGACTCTTTTCCCTGTGTCACATTGATTTATTATTGCAGACTCACTTTCGAAAAACGTCTCTCCAGGCTTTTCAATGCTGAATTAAAAATCCGAAGCGGATTCTGATCCCGACTTCAGCTCTCCGAATTGCAAAAGCCAATCAACTGCATGGCTGTGCAGTCTAATTGCAGCCGTCTCTACTTCTCCCGGCCTCCCACTGTGCAGAGTGCATTCTCTTGTAGGAAAGCAAAACCTGTGTGTGAGTCTTTTTCAGCTCGCCTGGTTTTATTCTTTTCTAGTCTGTTCTTGTTTGCAAAGCTCTTATATCCTGTATGACTAGGGCCACAAAAGTGCCCAGGATGTTTGAGTAAGAAGAATTCTATGGAATCAGATAATTCTGAGGATATTAGTGTGTGTGTGTGTGTGTGTGTGTGTGTGTGTGTGTGTGTGTGTTGCATATATCCATTTGTTCCTCAGTGAGGGTAGAATTAAGATATAAATATCAACCATTTAATGACTGGTTACTCTGTCCCAGATACCATTATATGCATTACCTTTAGTCCACAATAATTCCATAGAGTAGATTTTATTTCCATTTTACAGATAAGAAAACTGAGTCTCAGAGGGATTTTAAAAAATGCCAGAGAGACGTAACTAGTACGCCAGAACTAAGTTGGAATACAAACCTGTCTGATCATCCATAAGGTCTGTATTTTTTCGGATGTACATCTCTTTCTGCACAACTAAAATTATTGTCTGGGCTTCGGAGTACCAATGATAACTCTTGTGGGTGGCAATCCTACTAGCCACAATCATAACTAGCTATTTATTGAGCAACTACCAGGTTCCCAGATATTTGTGTGTGTAATCTTTATAATTCTCACTATAACTTAATGATTTGGAGACTAATCACAAAATTTTGGAAACAAGGAGACCGAGACCTAGAATAGCTCAAGAAAATTTGTTCAAGTCACACAGCCTGTTATCTGATGAGCTGAACTTTATACACAGGTCTACAAGTTCTAGATTCCAAGTTCTTAACCATTCCTCAGTGGTGAAAACAACTGGAGGAAGTGTCCTTAATTTAGGTGTTTTTGTCCCATAATGCTTAGGGGAAGAGGGTCCCACATTTCTGAGTTGGGAAATGAACAACCGTAGTCAACCTCTATCGATTGTGAAGAAAAGGTTCACACCTTTGCTTGTGTTTTATTCAGAGATGTGTACACAATGCTGTCATTAGAAGGACGGGCAGTGGTTATTTACAAGAAGCTCCCTGAACCGCTGAGATCTGAAATCTCTCCTACAATTAGAGCCGCCTGCCTCTGTAGACAGAGATGGAAAGAAGCAAATTGGATTTTCCACCAATTCTCAAAGGGCATGAACTCAACTTTTATAGTTCATAGGACAATTCAAGTTTTGATTTGGGGCAGAATGACCCCATGTAGAGAGGACAGGCTAGCTAGATTGTTTGAGCTTTCAGTTTTGTTTCAATGCGGTAGCTCTGAGGAGTCAGTGTTTTCATTTTATGCTTTATATAGAACTTGTTGATGTTAAGTGGCATGGTTTTTGAAATAAAAAGGCATGTGTGTGTATGTGAGTGTGTTTGTTGGTGATATATTAACCATGTGTAATTGACCTCTAAAAGAAAAAAATCCAGGATATTCAAATATATCTTGTAAGAATAGATAAGATTATCTGGTTGCCCTATATACCTGATTTTCGTTCTCAAACTGGGTCTACTTAGAGAAGTGCAATATTTTGTGTAGCACAAGCTTAGATGATAGTGTAGACACTCGTAACCCATATATTACGCATGGGACCAACTTGGCTTTAAATAATAGGTTTAATCCTCTGCTTATGTGATGAGTCTTCATTGTATTGCCTCCATTAGAACATTTGTTCTTGAGTATACTTTTGAAATTTGAGGAAACTTAGTCAACAGATGCAAAAGTAATGTTATCCTGGAAATGAATTCCAGTTCTCTCTCCCATCATTCGAAAAGCCCATTTATAGCATCATGAAAACATCTCTCTAACACTGGTGCTGTGGGTGGGAAACAAAGGCCAAGAGACTCTACGTGAGCAGCTCAACCCAGCGGTGCTTGTGTTAGACTGTAGGGTGCATTTTAATGCTTCTGTCACCCCATGGTTAAACTGATATTGTGGGACTTACTCAGTGCTTATAACCAGATAACAAAGCAACCTCGGGCAAGCTGATGCAGAACTTCTGGAAAATTGACTTTCCTCCCTACAAGCTTGATGACTTTGAACAGTAAGGGCTTGATCATAATTTTTCTTAATGTAAGAAATTAATCGGGTGTGTTTTTCAATTGCTAACTAAACAAATAGAAATAAGTGATTTGTAGTAATCTAGCATATAATCTGCTTTAACTCAATGATTCCAGACGCATACATTTCCTGTTGAGTTAATGGCAAGTTGATGCAGCTTCGTGATTTCATCTTTGCTGTAAGACAAAAGCCTACAACAAACCTTAGCAACGGTCACCCTCCTGTTTCTATATCCAATTTTCTCAAATAAACTTCATTCTGCATCTTAGACAGTAGCTCTTTGCTTTCTGTTAAGGCTTGGCAAAAGACTGTTTTCATCTATAAAATTAAATATGTGTAAACTGGTTTATGAGCAGGTAATTAATTACCCAAATCAGAGCACTTACGAGGGTCAATGGGAACATTATTAATAATTATGCTCAGACAATAGATTTAAGCTGGATGGTCCCAATCAAATGGTGACCTATGGTCACTGCACTTGTGTGAAAATATTGTTGCCATATACCATCTGTGAGTATGTAATTTGGATTTGAATTCCTAGACCATGGGTTTTGCAGCAAAAATGATTGTAGCTATCTTCCAACATTATCAACAACTTTGAATTGAAATTGATTTGATCAAAACTTGATCTGATTAAAATTCTGGTCAGAAAGCTTTGTTAGAAAAAAATAGTTATGAAGTTGTTATTTTTAACAAATACCTAGAAACGCTGTTCGACATCTACTAGGAGTCAGGAATCTGTGCTGGGCACTGGGGATGCAATTTTGCAGCAAATAGAGTCTCAGTCATGCTAAAGCTCCCCATCTAGGGAAGAATTAGATGGATACATGGGCCATGTCAGTATTGTATGATGAGTCAAGAGAGTTCGTTATGACAAAACAAAAAGATACACAAGCTTGGTGTAACATCCAAACTGAGTGTAGGAATGGGAAGGAGTTAGAAAAGTAAAGAGGTGAACTGGAGTATCCTGGGCTGAAGAAAGAGTATGTTCAACCAGGATGCAAGAGAAAGCTGGGCCCCTTCAGGGACCTGGAAGCAGATCCGGCTTGCTGGCACGCACAGCTGTGGATGGGGAGTGGTCAGGCCATGAGGCTGGGGGAATGGGCACCAGATCTTGAGAGGCCTTCAGAGCTGTGCTAAGGGATTTTTACTTTATACTGAGAGTCAGGGACCCATTAAAGTGCTTTAAAGGCAATGGCAGGTGCTTTAGGGAAAGACCTCCCTGTCTAGGTGTAAAGGGTAGATTAGGGTCTGGAGGGTGGGCGGCAGGGAGCAGGGGAGCAGTGAAGTGATCCAGGATACAATTAAGAAGGAAGTGATGGATGCCTAGAAGTAGGCCGTGGCAGTGATGAGAGATCTCCTGAGCGGGTTCAGCAGGTTTGTCGGTGGGTACGTGTGGTGTGGTGGCCAAGAGCAGGAAGGGAATTAAAGATGGTGCTGTGCGCTGAACTACATTCACTCAAAATTGACATATTAAAGTCCTAACCTCCAGTGTCCCTATAACAAGGGGGAATTTAGACACAGAGAGAAGAAGACCGTCCTCCCAGCTTCTGAACTTGCACCTTGTATCCAGGTTGAACCTATTCCTCCTTCAGAAGGAGCCAAGCCTGCTGAAACCTTGATTTTGGAGGTCTGGGCTCCAGAACCATGTGACTATAAAATCCTGTTGTTGCATCCACCCGATCTCTGGAACAGAAGCAAAAGTCTACTGAGGTGGGTGGTGGTCATGCTGTTTGGAATGTGCTGTTTTGAGGGACCTATGTAGTCAAGAAGAGAGGTCCAGTCAGCTGTTGGACGGTCAAAGCTCAAGGCAGAGAGCTGGGTGTCGAAATCCTCATTGAGAAGTTCTTCACAGGTGTACAGCAGCTGACACCAGGGGAGTGGATTTCAGGGAGAACATGCAGGTAGGAGATGACCTGAGAGAGAACCCCATTCTAACTTTCACACTGGATGCTTTCTTCCAACTGCCAGTTTTATTTCATCAATTAGATGAAAAGGGCTTTGTTATACATTGTTTTAGACTGCTTGCTCGCAGGAAGTAGCAAGAAATAACCAGGAAAAGAAGACCAGGGTATCGCACGCAGCATGGCTGACCACCCCGAGGCCGGCCTTGGCTACCCCTTGGGTTAAGAAATGCTCCTTTTGAGACGGCCCTAGAATACAATACACTCTGAGATTCTGACTCACAGAATACTCAGGAGAGACAGTATCTGGATCCCAAATACCAATTTATTAATTTATAACAAGAAATGGAACTGGCAGTTGAAACAGATACACGTTTGTCCAAGCAGCTGCTTCTCTCGTTTGCAGGAGAGGTACAGAGGGACATGTTCTCAGCAGGCTGTTGGGTGCACGTGCAATCAGAACAAGGGAGTTCGTCTAATGGTTTGAATTTGGAACGAGATCAGGCTCCAACAGCTGATGTAGTGTGCTCCCCACCATCAGAAGGCGATTGCCACATGGACTGTGCGTCGCTTTGTCCCATCAGCTGTCAGCTGGCTATTCTCTGTCCTGGATAGGGCATGAAGACCCTGCCAGCCCTCCTGTCCATGACCCTTCCGATGCTTCCATAGATGACACACTCCATTGAAGTGAAGGCAGAGTTTGCCTTTGGAATATGAATATCTTCAATCAGATTAAATAACTTTCTTGCTACTCGAGGACCCCTTCACCTGTTTGGAAATCATTCTGTATCTTTCTGCTTTTGTCCATTGTGTGTTGATTTTAAAGTTTCTTTTCCCTCATTTCTACATTCTTGGCCGTGAAGACAGGCGTGGGGGATGGGGATCGGGAATGAGACCTCACTGTACTTCTCACTAAACTTCTTAAATAGATATAAATTCAGTGTTTTCAAAGCAATGATTTTGGTAGTGATGATTTTAGGGTAAATGTTTCTCAGCAATTTTTGAGAGGTTAATCTGTAAAATATTATTAACTTGCAACTATCTGGTTTATATATATATCCTTTCACTCTTCCTAATAGGTCTAACAAGGATGCCAAGTTTCTTTGCAGGTGACTCTCTTACTATGGGGACACTTGCCCTTTTAGGACTTTTTAGAATTCAGGTGGCATGATATCGTGATGGGAGAGGCAGTGTACATTTATTTAAGTAAAGTTTGCCACTGCATTTCTTTGAGACTGCTTGAATATCTTCATTTTACCTTATTAAGTGGATAACTGTTTCCTCTTCATCCACTGCAAGTTAGACTTGCCAAAAAAAAGTTGACAAAACTTAAGGCCTCTGTCCTCATAGCTTCAGGCCATTAAATTAGTCAAGCCTCTCCTCTTAACACAAATTCATGTGCCCCAAGGAGACAAACAAGTGTCTCTTTTAAGCTTTCTTTCTTATCTGTTATTGCTTCAGGACTGGGATCTGGGTGGGTCCCTGAAGGAACGAAACTTCTAGTTGAAATTTTATCCACATCGACTGACTTTCGAGATGTGGATACTTTGAAACTCTTCGCAGGAAAACTCTTTCAAACTTTAATCACGATGCAGACAATTTTCACAGTCAAAAACGCTTCCTGGTAAATATATTAACGGATCTTTTAATTGGCTGGAATCAAAGCCTTTCTTCCCAGTCTGAGTAGGCATGGAAGTGAGGGAAGAAAGAAAAAAGACTTGAAATAAAACACAGCTATGCTCTTAAAGAGCCCCCGCTTGACGGGGAGATGGACACACACCAGCTACTGTGGCAAGTGTCCTAAGAGAGCTACCAGCGTTTGCGGAGGAATGAAGGTGGGCAGAGAGACTCTCTTGGAGCTTGGCGGCAGATCTGCACGGTGTCTGTAACACTTTTAGAAATGAGGACCTTGATTCTTGAGACTTCCCCCAGAACTGAGCTATTTCCATAGTGTTGGCTTTCTGCACACACGTTTTCCTTGGCAAGAGAAAGACATGGATTTGAAAAAGGACCTAGTTCTTTCCATCAGATGGGGCAGGGCAACCCTGTCCTGTTTGTGAGATGAGCAGGACTTCTCCCCTGAGCACAGCGATGGGCAAAGAAATGTCACCAGGCACAAAGCCAGCTTTTCAAGGGGAGTGACTTGGGGGTACACAGGGCAGAGCTCCCTGCTGCTGAAGATCCACTGTAGACCGGGGTCCCATTCAATCTTTTTGGCTCGCCCTTTGGCAGGAATGAGTTAATGGGGGAGCAGGTAGAGACCCATGCCACAGGTACCTGCAGCGCAGAGTCCAACAACAGGCAGGTGGAGTTACCAGGCTGTGTCTTCTTGTCACAGCCGCCTCTACCCATATATCGCATTGGGCTGTTTTCGAGCCAGGAACCCCAAAGAAAATACAGAGGAGCCAATGACAGTGTAGTCTGTTGCCTTCCAGAGAGGAACTCTTCCTAGAAATAAGGATGGATTTGGCCTCCAGACTAGGGATGGAGGAAGAAAGGCAGACATTTCTCCTTGCTCACATGGTAGGGAGCAGGTGTGCCTGGTCCCCATGGAGAAACGGCATACCAGGAAGAGGGCACTGTGCCAGCCTTGCCCATCAGTTGCTGCTGCTTCATCCGAGGTGTAGACCCCAGAGGGCTTCATCTCAGAGAAAGTGAGACTTGTGAGACCAGTGGTTCTCACGAGTTTAATTTCGGAGCCTATCGCATTCACCAACAGCCAGAAAGTACCATAAATATCTTTTCAAGGTGTTCCACCCTAATTATCTCCCATTCAATGCCATGGTCTAATTCCATAGCTGGGAGGGTGGGGGAAGGGCAGAAACACAAGTTGAATGAGACGGTGTCACATGTAATGGGAATCCCACCTTGAACGCCATTTTAAGAAGTAGCTACTAATTTTCATGTATCTGTGTCTACTCTCAATTTAGGATAACTGCTATTACAGATGACTTGGTTGTTTCTCTTTATCTCTAATCAAATCAAGTTCTCACATCTTCTACTCTCCAAAGATGATTCTGATTATTCAGCAACTGAATAGCATCACTTGCCTTTTCTAGGTAAGCCTGGCAGTGGGCACAAGCTTGGCTATACATTTTGCATGCCAGGGAACACCTCTACTTCCAAGTTCAAAGCCATGCTCCCATTGAATAATGAGACCTTTTGCTAAGTGAGGCTTGCTGAGGTTTGTTGATCATTATTCTGCACTGCCGACAAAGAACCCAAACACACAGGAGTTTCAAATGATTTCACAGCTGATTTATATGCACAAAGAATAATTAGCATCATGTAATTTTCCTTGCCAGATTGAGTCTCATTTGAATATCGAAAGATATGTCATTTTTAAAATAATTTCATACTTCGCTGATGAACTAAAATAGAGACATTGGACACATGTGACATGTATGTTCTCTTGGGCAATGAACAATTCTGTTCTCCCCTTAGGAAGGCGGGGGCTGCAAAACCTGCAAGAAGCAATTACCTGCCTTCCAGAGAAGCAACCATTTTTAAACCTGTTATTTAGAAAAATAAACCTGGGTCTCAGTACTCAATACCCAACGGCAGCTCCTCCAATCACACAGACAGGTTCAGGAGCAAAATCATCGACATGAAATCTTCATGGATTAAGAAATGCAGATATAGTCAGAATCTTAAAAGTCGTGATGTTAGGGCTATAGCAAACGCATCTGGCTTGGAAGAAAGCACAGTGTTGAGATTCCTCTATCCAGATCACGCCATCCAGGGGAGGCCCCAGCACACTGGGATAAGAGAGCCCATCTTTGGCATCTGGCCCATGTGGTGTCTTCTCTGAGCCATGCCACCCGACTCTCGGGCCTCCTCCTTGGTTCTCCAGATATGCAGGTAGGCTCCATCTCCACCAGAGCTTCCCACTTGGCTCCCCTCCCCAAAGCCTCTCAACCCCTCATAGAGGGAGCATATCCCTCACCTGTCGAGGGCAAGGCTGAGCCAAGCTCCCACAGCGGTGCTGGTCCAGGCAGGAGTTAAGGCAACTTGGATCAGTAGGACAGCACCCATGACATCAGAGCAGCTCACTTCTGTTCTGCCCCACCAAGCAGGAACCTGAGTTTGCACCTTGCTTCCCCTGCAACCAAGCATTGCTGCCATTTGCTGCAAGATCTCCAGTTTATTCGGGAAGACTTTCCTCTCTATCTTCTGCTTCTCACTCCAATCATTATGGGAGTGTCCTCTGTTCCTCACTCAAGTCGATTTGGTAGTGTCCTCTGTTCCCCACTCCTGTCAATATGGTAGGGCCCAGAGCCTCACTCCACTCAATACGGTAGCATCCTCTGCTCCTCACTCCAATCATTAGGGTAGTGTGCTCTGTTCCTCACTCCAGTCAATATGGTAAGGTTCTGCTCCTCACTCTAGTCAATATGGTAGCGTCCTCTGCTCCTCACTCCAATCATTATGGGAGTGTGCTCTGTTCTTCACTCAAGCAATGTGTAGTGTCCTCTGCTCCTCACTCCAGTCAATATGGTAGTGTGCACTGCTCCTCACACTAGTCAATATGATAGGCTTCCATTCCCCGAAACCACCACACCTTGCAGGCCAGCCATTGTCACCTGCCTCTGAGCCCTGCGAGTCCCTGTGCAACTCAGCCAACTCCTCTAGTTGCCTCTGTGTGCAGGGGGCTGTCAAGCCTCCACACAAGTCCCCCCTCCTCTGCTGATTGACACTTCTACTCGCTCATGGAGGTCAGCAAGTTTAAAGGTCACTTGCTGCAGATTCAGAATGCTTCCAAGATAAGTGAAATTCTTCTCATTAGGGGAACTTCCGAGAGTCTGGCACTGTAAAGCATTTTAGGTGGCAGAACACGCACACACAAAAAATTCAATTATTGGCCTCAAGCTGAGGGGTGGAGATGGAGCCACTCTTCAGAGCAGGGAGGGAGAGGGCTGGTGGTGACCGTCACCACCCTAGAAGTCAGACTCGCCCGCCCTGCCCATGGGAGACTTGTAGAAGTTCATGTGTTATAGGAGTTCACATCTTCAAGGCGTTCACATCAGCAATCAATTTTATTTTGTAATGGGCTTGGCAAATTAGTAACATTACCAGCCTGTAAAGCCAACTTTGTCTCCTGGGATGGGCCAGTATAAACAGGGCACTTCATTCTAGATGTCTCCACATCTCCCCTCTCATCTTGAAATGACGAAAAGAATATTCGCATCACTCTCGATAGCAAGAACTTCGGGGTTCCAGGCAGGACTAACATAGCTCATGATTAAACATCTTTAAAAATCAGGCCTTGACCAACAAAATATCATTTCTCCTCCCCATCGTCAGGCTGTGCTCTCTAAATGAATCTGGGCTGGAGATGCCCACAGGGACCCTCTCACTTACCCTGGGTACTTCTGAAGTTCTCAGAGTCCCTTTCTGAGGGTATCTCATTGGGCTCAACTGTCTCTGTGGACATTCATGTCTTGAAAAACAAAACATAGTCCTTGGAGACAGGTTCACATGGAGCAGTGTGCCTCAGTGGACAGAACAAAGGTTTGCAGCATCAGACATGATGGAGCTCGAATTCAACCTCCACCTTGTACTGTGACCCCAGGCAAGCTGCCTTGCCGTCTCCAAACATGGTTTCTTCATATGTGAACTAAGAATAGTCATATTTACTTTGCAAATTTGTGGAAGTATCAAAATGTGCTGGCACAAAGCAGGGAGGTGCTCAGTGAATATCTGTGGAAGGTTGCAGATGAGCTAATTTCGCTCATCAGTTCTGACATAGGTTCCAGGATCCAGGTCCTTGTGAAAAGCATCAGGCAGAGAGGACAGAAGGGGTGTCCTCAAACAGAGAAGAATGGCTGCCCCTCAAGGCAGGCATCGGGAGACTCAAGGTGTCCGTGATCCCAAAGAGAACCCACCCTAGTGCTCAGAGAATGCAAAATAAAACAGAAACGCTGGCTTCTGAGTCTTTGTTATTGTGTTTCTGTTTCTCTTTGTCACATTGATTGACCCTTGTATATCTGGCTTTCTCCTGCTTATCTCTTGCCAGTCTCTCACTTCCTGTTTTCCAGGTCCCTTTACTTATCCTTCTCTTCCTTCTGTCGCTAAACAATCCCTTAGCTAAGGTGCCTCTTAATCCATCCCTATGACTTCCTGCAATTTAGGTTGAGTCACATGAGTTGGCATGAGATTCTACATACAAAGAACTTCGTAAACAGTAAAATCTTATGCAAATGTAAGGATTATGAGGATTCTCATAATTTTGACTGAAAGCCAGTGGGTTAATCTGAAGGGTGATAACTCAGCAGTTTTGAGCTCTAACCTGAGCAGATAATGAGCATTTGAAAAACTACGCCTACTAGGTAAAAGAAGAAATTAGTCCAACTGCCCAATTACATTTTCTGCTGGTATGAACGGGCATATGGCTAAGATGGAGATCAGCGTGCATAATCTTTAGGAAAATCTTCAACTGCATTTCACATCAATTTGAACAAACTGAATCATCATGAAATTGGAAAGTGTTTGGATGTAGAAGAAAAGGAAAGGGTAGAGGCCAGGCGTGGTGGCTGATGCCTATAATACCAGCGCTTCAGGAGGCAAAGGCAGGAGGATTGCTTGAGCCCAGGAGTTCAAGACCAACCTGGGCATCACAGTGAGTCCTCCTCTCTACAAAAATAAATAAATAAATAGATAGATAGATAGATAAAAACTAATTAGCTGGACATGGTGGCATGCACCTGTAGTCTCAGCTACTTGAGAGGCTGAGGCAGAAGGATCACCTGAACCCAGGAGGTCGAGGTTGCAATGAGCTGTGATTGTGCCACTGCACTCCAGCCTGGGCAAAAGAGAGATACCAACTACCCCCCCCCAAAAAAAAAGAGTAGAAATAAGTGATCCCTGTCTTGGAGGAGACCCTGCCAGCCTACACAGCACCTGTGTGAGTATTTTCAGATGTTCCTTCCTCCAGGAGGAAAGAATCCTGTCCCAGGAGGGGGAACCTGGTTTGCCAAGAGCTGGCTGGATTTCAGCACTTGATGCTTTAGACTAGGCCACCACCTTCCCATCCTACTCAGTCCGGTCCAAAGTGGAAATCATGGGTTCCTTTGGGGATCAATGTTTGGGACTATTTCATTTGACATCTTTTAACACTATCTATGAGAAAGTGTGATTATTTATTTGGAAACTTATTCTGCAGAGTAAAATGTTTAAACCAAAAAGATGACTGAATCAAGTATAATGACGGTGACCCTTAATGAGTCACGTGGGGGTCAATGCCTACCTGTCCGCAGGTGGCCAGGAAGACATCTCAGAAGGTTCCCACGTGCTTGAAAGTCACGTCTCAGGTGCATGGAAGACACTTAGGAAACACATGTCTAAAAACGAAAGGGAGGATGATGGGAAATCGGGAAAAGGAGAAAAATCAAGAAAGGGGTTATGGGCTCTGGAGACAAAGAGCTTAAGGATTTTGTGCCTGTCTTGGGAATCTTAAAATCTCACTAAGGAGGAGGATTTGCTGGTGAATAGGTGGCTGGTACCAGACTGACAATTTGCATCCTCTTTTGAAGACGTATCCTCTTCCAGGGATCAAAGTTATCTCAGACAAAATCAAGTCCCTTCTACTTTTGAGCAAACTCCAGCTTCTGTGCCTATTTGGAAGTACAAGTGTGATCCAAAGGATCCAAGAATGAACCCTAGAATGTTGGGGTGCTTAGGAAGACACGAGAGATGGTGGAACTGAGTCTGAGTAGGTTTGAAGTCAATTCAATCAGGAATCGTAAGGATGGGGTGAATATGATGTGTGGAGTGACTCTCAGACCCCTGAAGGGAATTTTTGGAATAATCACAGTTTATACAAAAGCTGGTGAGATTTTTGAACACCCAAGTATAGAGTTCCTAGCCGAAAGCAGCAGAGCATGGTGATAGGTGCCACCTCCAGCACGGGCATTTGAACCTCTTTCCCCGAGGGGGATTTCAGTCTCAGCCCACAAGATTTTCAAGAGAGAAACCCATCAAAGTGGGTTTTTTTTCCCTTCTTTTACTCCAAGAAGAAAATGGAGTGACCTGAGAATGATAGAAAGGTTTCTCCCCCTTCGGGATGCAAGGCTGCTTCGAAGCAAAGACAGTAGCAACTGAGACTCCCATGACAAAGTTCTTAAAAGCTGTGAAATGGTTAATTTCACGGTAGGCTTTCCTCGTTCTTTGGTTAAACTCGGTGAATTTACTGACTGATTAGTTAATATAGACCTTCACGCACACGCTTGTACTATTCTCTCGCAGGATTCCCCAAGCTCTTCAAATAGAACCTCTAAGAAAAGCTTCCGAAATGAGTGGGAGAAACAGCTGAACACCTTGCCACAGCATTCTGTGGGGAATTGTGTCATTATGCGCACTTTTATTAAATTCGCTTTTTTTTTTCCCCCGCTTATTTAATGTTCCTTTTTCTCTATAAGAGGGGAGGCCTGGAAAGTATAAATTCACTTTTGTTGCTTTTAATTTATGAAATTAAAAAATTACAGTGAGAAAGAAAGCCACTCTTTATGCTTTGGCAAAGATTAGGCATCCCATAGTCCTAATAATTATATTTGGGTGTTAAATGGACTTTTTAACAATATCTTGCAATTCCAGCAGCAGATGGCAAAGAGACCAAATTGCACACGTTATTTCATTTTTTATGAGTAAGAAATATTGGGTCCTTTCAAACCTGAGTGGTACATATTGATGGTTTTAATTACTTGAGGGCCTGACTTGTTTTTCACTTAAGTGTGCACATGGAATTTAAAATAACTTTCTGAACCCAGGAATGTATTTATTTTCCATGGCTTTTCTGTTAACACAAGACAATGGCTTCTAAAGTTGATGGCATCTACCTTTTTCCTACATGGCTGCTGTTCTGCAGTTTCAACAGTCCAACTATTGGTGTTTTAAAATGGTATGTTTCACCATTAATGCAGTCTGATTAGGTGATCCAGTTCATCATGCTTGCATGAATTCAGCCTCCAGAAGAAGTTGCAGAAAATTGGAATAATGTGCTTTTTTAATCCACACCTGTTAGCTTTATTGGTGCAATTCATTCTTATAGATTATTATGTTGAGTGTAAATTAGGCAGGAGGCTATTACTTAGATAGTTCTTTGTTTATACATAGGAACAATACAACGCAGATTTTTAAAAATCATAATTGGTTTCCTTCCTTTTTATTTTTCTCAGAACGCTACAATTTTTGTTCTATCCATTGGATACAAGGATGGTGGACTTCTAGGCACATGGGAAATATGTCAAATACAAGGTTATCTAACAACAGTGGGACCGTGAACATACAAAACTCAGTAAGTTTAGACTTAAGGTCTAGAGTTCTTGCCTGAAAGAAACTCACATATTTTAGAAAAATATGATAGGGGCCAGGCTTGGTGGCTCAGCCTGTCATCCCAGCACTTTGGGAGGTCGAGGAAAGTGGATTGCCTGAGCCCGCGTGTTCGAACCAGCCCGGGCAAGTTGGCCAGACCTCGTCTCTATAATAAATCAAAAATTAGCTGAGCGTGGTAACACGTGCCTGTAGTTCCAGCTACTTGGAAGCCTGAGGTGGAAGGATCATGGAGCCCAGCAGGTCGACACTGGGGTGGCTGTGAGCATGCCACTGCACTCCAGTCTAGGCAACAAAGTGAGACTCCAACTCAAAAAAAAATGATAGAAATGGAGATATATGGAAATAGTAATGCTGTATAAGATAATACATATTAATTAAGTACTAAGTTATACATATTTTGAGTTCAAATGAGACAGATTATATAGGATGTTAGAACTTTAGATTCATCTAGTTCCACTCTTTTATTTTTCAGAGAGAAAACCGAGATTCAGAAAGGTTAAGTAATTTGTCTAAGGCTGTTCAGCTTGTATGTGGTAGTCAAAGCTAGACGGAGTATTGACCAATTCTCAGTCTGGCACTTCAGGTACCATGGCTGCCTAGACAGGGAACGTGAGCGGGGCTCTCAAGGTCCAAGTCAAAGCCTTGGAAGAGTTGGCAGGTTGGGTTGTGCATGTTCCCAGGCTGTGACATTCCCATGAACTCTGATGACCAGCCCATGGACGAGACATTACATTGAGGGTGGGATTTATGCAGATAGAGTATGTGACAGGCTGGTGTGTCAGTGTGCTTTGATTCCCGCTAGCCCTTCTGTTCCCTGGGATGGTTTTGTTTGTGAAGACTACCTTAGCCCAGTCAACTCTTGAAGCGTGACCTGCTCCTAACAAGCTTGTTCACTTCAAGAATCCTTGGTATAGTTAAAACTTAACCAGAGCTTGAACACTGGCCCCATGCCTTACTGTCTGTGTGACCTTGGGCAAGCTACTTGCCTCTCTGAATGCAAAGATGATAGTAGCATCTACCTCACAAGGTTGTTGTGAAAATTAAACGAGATCATGCTTATAAAGCAATTACCAAGCCAGGTGCAGTGGCTCACACTTGTAATCACAGCTACTTGAGAGGCCAGGGTGGGAGGATCGCTTGAGGCCAGGAGTTGGAGATCAGACTGGGCAACATAACAACACCCTGACTCTTCAAAACATTTTTAAAAATAAGCTGGCCATGGTGGTGCATACCTGTAGTCCTAGCTACTCAGGAAGCTAAAGCAGGAGGATTGCTTGAGCCCAGGAGTTCTAGGATGCAATGAGCCACGATCGTGTCTCTACACTCTAGCTTGGGTGAAAGAGTAATAACCTATCTCTAAAATAATACCATTTTGTGGTGTTTTTTTTAAAGCAACTACCAGAGCACCTGGTCTATAATGTAAAATAAATGTTCACTATTTCAACCATGAGGGTTCTGATCCACCCTAGATTTATTTCTCTTTTAAAAAGTTAACCGTGGAAGGCTGAAACAGAAGGATTGCCTGAGCTCAGCAAGTCGAGGCTGCGGTGGCCATGAGCAGGCCACTGCACTCCAGCTTGGGTGACAAGAATAAGACTCCAATTAAAAAAAAAAACCAGAGCCCAGCCTTTGGTTTGCCCTGAACAATTTCTTTGTGGCCTTGGGGATAATCTATGCCATGTTCTTCTTCATGGCAGAGAAGTTAAAGACAGAGAAGGAAGACACACCACACGTGTCCCTGGACCACCACGAAAAATGCATCGATGAGCAAAACCCTTTTGGCATCTTCCTATCCCTGACCACAAGGCGCTAAGGCGTTCACTCAATGCCATTGAGGCAGTGACCGTTCCAAATTTTGAAACATGTTCTTTAAAAGCAGCTCATAACAAGCATCAGCCAGAACACTAACAAAAGTTCTCCTCCTGGTCTCCTATTCTGGTTTCAAGACATCTTGATTCACATGAAGGATATACTGTTTCTATATAATTTTTATTCCTGGTATCCAGTGTCTAGGAGAGGAGAGCTGAGCTTGCGACTGGCATCATAGAGACTAAGGGTTTTCATTCAGTATCAGGAGGGAAGATCTGGTTTTCCATTAAGGAGGAAATAAGATCACTGGATGCTAAGAGCTCAGAGCTCATGCCTGATTCAACCTTTCTCCTCTGACAAGGTGGGGGCAGGGTGGAGGTCATTCAGATAAAGCTGGAAGGACAACTGGAACAGACATCCCACCTCTGGTGAGAAACAAAAGACCAAAAGATACAAAGGGTAGTGATATGCCATTTCTTGTCATTAATATTCTTCCAAAGGGCACGGTGGGAAGCTCATGCTTGTAATCCCAGCACTTTGGGAGGCCCAGGTGGGAGGATGACTTGAAGTCAAAAGTTTGAGACCAGCCTGGGCAACATAGTGGGACTGTGTCTTTACAAAAGAACTAAAAATTAGCCGGCATGGTGGTATGTGCCTGTATTCCCAGCTATCAGAAGGCTGAGGCAGGGGGGTTGCTTGAGCTCAGGAGTTTGAGGCTTAGTGAGGCATGATCACACCACTGCACTCCAGCCTGGACAATAGAGTGAGACTCTGTCTTAAAAAACAAAAACTCTCTCCCAAAGACTTTCCTCTGGTGCTGCTTATGCAAAGGTCTCAGTGCCTCTGGATTCTAGTATGGACACCACTGGGATCCCCTTAGGGAGGGGAGGAAGAGAGGGGACGCCGTGCAGGGGTGGAGGGCACACACCTCCCCCCCCCATTTGGGGCTATCCTGGGACATTTTTTCTCTAGCCCCAACAAAGACGTTGTTGGGAAACATCAAAGCAATGTCTCTTCACACCCCAGGCATCATTTTGGAGCTGAGTGCTGCTGAGGCTACCACACACGTTCCCACAGAGACAAGAAAACCCAATGGCAGCCCACTGACTGCCTGTGTGAAGGTATCATTGGGAGACAGTCGAGCTTTTAAGCCCTCCAAATTTAAGTCTCTCTCACAGCACCCCCTCTACACCTTCCATTATGAAATTGGTTTATAATGTGCTATACCATGTGACAGTTTTTCCCACTTGTTCGAATCATTCTTGTGATTCTTACTTAACTGTTAGATCCCAGTGCCAAACACTTCGAGGTCTTTGGACCATTCAAATCCATAACAGTCCAGCCTGGCTTATAGTCCACACTCAGTTGTCATTTGCTTGTCGGGGGACATTGGGTAAAGATGGAGAGGGACCCGAGACAAGTAGAATACAATGCTTGTCCCCTAAAGATCTTATCACAGCAGGACGGGGTGTTGAGAGAAATAGTAACTGATTTATTTCTAAACAACACTCATAATTTGGTTTGATTCCTATCCCAGCTCTGTAGAAGTATCTTTGTCTGTTTCTTTGTCCGTGCAATGGAGACTGATCCCTTAAGAAGCTATTGTAGGACACAGTGATTAGCATCACAGGTCTTCAAACTAGATGGTGCAAGTTCGGATCCCAGTGCCTCTCACTAGCTCAGGAACACTTGAGCAAGTAACCTCTCAGCTCCCAGCTTCCGTTTTCTCCCCTGCCCATTGAGGTGGATGACAGTACCAGCCCAATAAGGTTGTTAGAAGAATTAAAAGACTGGGGTACTTAACAATAGATTGAGAGCAATGTGAGCTGTCATTAAGAATGAGCTATTCTTAGTATTCAGATTCTCAAACATTCTAAATTAATGCATTTGGTAGGTTTTGATATACCAGGGAAGTGTGGTGGGGAATAGCAATGCAGTGCTTCTTTTTTTTTTTTTTTTAAGATTAGAAAATATAGTTTATTGCTCAGTGTATAATCCCAGCACTTTGGGAGGCCAAGGTGAGTGGATGGCCTGAGCCCATGGGTTCAAGACCAGCCTGGGCAAATTGGTGAGACCTCATCTCTACAATCAATTTTTTTTTTAAAGTAGCCAGTCGTGGTAGCGCATGCCTGCAGTTCTGGCTACTTGGAAGACTGAGGCTGATCACTGGAACCCAGCAGGTCGACGTTGGGATGGCCGTGAGTGTGCCACTGCACTCCAGCCTGGGCAACGGAGTAAGAGTCCAACTCAAGAAGAAAAAGAAAGAAAGAAAATAAGTTTATTTAGAAAGTAAATTGGAGAGGGAGAGAAAGAGGGGATTCACCTCCCCAAGGTTGGGGAGGGGGCCAAGCCAGGAAACATGGCCCAGCCTTAGCTCAAAGAGCACAGGGTCACACCATAGCTTAGCAAGGCAATGGCAACACAGTTCTTCTAAGTGAAAACTCTCATTTTCTTTCCCCTGTAAGATAACACTTCCCTAACATACAAATGACCACAGTCAAGGCCCAAACGAGTGCCGTAGTGCCTTGGAGATGCACGGGCCTCCTTGGGAGCTGGGTCTCAGACTTAGCCATGTATGCGTCATTAGCCCCTGCCCTGGGCGGCCAAGTACTCGGTGTTCAGTAAATGGTAGTTAAGGACGATACTGCTGCTAAGTTTGAGCAAATGTAACAAGGTAGGACCTTCCCAGGATGTGATCAGGGCATTAATTCCAGGATGTCTGGAATTCAGGGATTATATTAGTTTGTAGGACCATGCCTTAGTCTGTTTGAGCTGCTATAACAAAATGCCATAAACCAGGTAGCTGATGAACAACAGAAATTTCTCACAGTTCCAGAAGCTGGGAAGTCCAAGATCAAGGCATTAGCAAATGTAGTACCTGGGGCCCACTTTCTGGTTTATAGATAGTTCCTTTTTACTCCGTCTTCACATGGTAGTACAAGGCTCTCTCAGGCCTTTCTTTTTTTTTTTTTTTTTGAGCCCAGGCTGGAGTACAGTGGCACACTCACGGCCACTGCAGCCTCAAACTGCTGGGCTCAGGTGATCCTTCTGCCTCAGCCCTCCAACTCGCTGGAACTACAGACACACGCCACCACGCCCGGCTAGTTTTTGTGATTTATTGCAGAGACAAGGTCTCATCAAGTTGCCCAGGCTGGTCTCAAACCCCTAGGCTCAGACGATCAACTCACCTTGGCCTCCCAAAGTGCTGGGATTACAGGCTGAGTCATCCTGCCCAGCCTCAGGCCTATTTATAATGGAACTAACCACTTCCCTAAAGGTCCCACCTCCTGATGTTTTCATGTGGAGGGTTAGGATTTCAACATATGAATTTTTTTTTTTTGAGTTGGAGTCTCACTCTGTCGCCTAGACTGGAGTGCAGTGGCATGCTCCCGGCCACTGCAGCCTCGACCTGCTATGCTCCAGCGATCCTTCCGCCTCAGCCTTCCAAGTAGCCAGAACTACAGGCGTGCACTACCATGCCCGGCTAATTTTTTTTTATTTATTGTAGAGACGAGGTCTTGCCAAGTTGCCCGGGCTGGTCTCGAACCCACGGGTTCAGGCAATACACTCGCCTTGGCCTCCCAAAGTGCTGGGATTACAGGCTGAGCCACTGAGCCCAGCTTCAACATATGAATTTTAAGGAGATGCAAGCATTCCGACTCTAGCAGACTGTCACAAATTACCACAAACTTGATGGCTTCGAACAACAGAAATGTATTGTCTTGCATATCTGGAGTCCAGAAGTATAAGTCAACATGTCTGCAGGGTTGGTTCCTCCTAGAGGAAGAATCCTGCCCTACCTCTCCCATGCTTGTGACCTCATCCCTCCAATCTCAGCCTCCGTCTTCACACGGCCTCGTCCTCTGTGTGTCTCTCCCTGATACTTCCTAATGAGAACACCTGTCATTGGATTTATGGAACACCCTAATCCAGGATGATTTCATCTCAAGGTGTTGGACTTAATTACATCTTCAAACTCTTTTCCCAAATAAGGTCACGTTCACAAGTTCCAGGTAGACATATCTTTCGAGGGCCCACCATGCAGTCCGCCGCAGGGGTGTTAAAATGCTGATGTGGGTAGAGGCACCCAGGAATCAAATTATTCTATCAGACAATGTGCCTTTATTGTGGAGATGTGTGGGCTTAGAAATGGAGGCATTTGGAGATGTCAGAGAAGTGCACGGTGCCTGACTTCCTCTCTGCCACCCCCTCTCTGACCTTCCAGGAGAGCATCACCCCTGGATTCTCTCTTCCCAGAGATTCCTGTCCAGTCCAGAGATTTCTGTAAATACTGAAGCCCACAGGAGAATTTTGAGGGGGAGACAGTTAGGGGAGCAGCCCAGTGGTCTTTTGGTGCTTGGTACCTTTCACTGCCTCACCACCGGGGATGTTCCAAGGATCCAGGAATGGAACTGAGCACAAGACAGATACATGTGGATGAGAAAAGGCCAGAGTTCCAATCTGTGCCTTTCCCTGGGTAAGACATATACCACCAGGCCCAAGAGGAACATTCTGGAAAAATATTCATTAATGTGATTAAACACAATTGATCGAGGGCTTCATCGGCACTGGAATCTTTTTTTCTAAGCACTGAATCCTCACCACAATCCTTTGAACTAGTTAGTGTTACTATGCCCATTTTGCAACTGAAGAAACAGGCACAGAGAGGTTAAGCAACTTGCACAAGGTCACACAGTCGCAACCAGTAAAGCGAGGATTAAAATCCAGGCAGTCCGCGTTCAGAGCCTACCCTTCTACCCTAAAACAACAAGCAATGACTTCAGGGCACTGTCCTCACACACAGACTTCCAGCCTGTTTACACGTTTGCCCACATCTTCATTCATTCATTCATTCACTCATTCATTCAGTTCTTCATCACACATGTAGTGAAGCCCTACTTTGGAAGGAAGTAAAGCCCTACTGTGGACATGTTGGCTTAGAAGGCATAAGGAAGAGGCGTGTGTATTCCTACCTATTGGGAGACGACCACATAGAATAAACTGACTTTGTGTCCTGTGTCCTTGATGGGTAGTGGCAGAGAGTGTCCTGAATACATCCACTTTCTGGAAGGAAGAACCAGGAGCAACAGGTATACATAGGATGTGGCTTTTCTGCTAAGGAGATGTCTACACGGCCTCACATATTAAGTCATTTATTTTGAAAGTGTTTTCTTTAAGAAGATTTCAGATTTTTACCATCAGGGCCAAAGGGACCTATAGTGGTGTCCTTATTGCCAAAGGCACACAAGAAGTGGCTTACCATGGTCCCCGTCACAGTGCCACTCCCCAGGTGGCCTGAATTCCTCTGCCCTCTCTGATGGGGGACGGACAGATGCTCTTGGCGCTAACCCAGGGTCCTGGAGGAGAGGCCACGGCAGGGGGTGGGGTCACACGGGGCAGGGCTCTTTTCTATCCACTTCGGAATTAATTTAATATTTGATGACCAATGCGGTCACTCCCTTGTGCACTGGCTAAACGTCAGCCCTGCTCCGGGTCTCAGCCCACCTCCTTGCAAAGGGAAAGCTTTGGTTTCATGGATGACCAGCGTTCGGCCTGGCCTTGATGTTCTAGGCATGCGGTCCACTAGGAGCACAGATGCGTAGAGCTGGCAAGAGGCAGGGAGTGAGTGACTTCCCTTTGGCCCCATCAGAAAGCCCACAGAGACACCCCTCCATCTTTCCGGAGGCAGGAGTTACTACCTGAGGTTTAGACTGTCAGGCTCTTGAGACTAACTCTGACATCTCCTTCACTGCAGCATCCATGGGTTGATAACATGAGAAGGTGTGAGTGTGAACAGGAGGGGGCAAGTGTGCTGATGACAGTCTCTGCGACTGAGGTGTCATCGCTCACCAGAGACCCGGGGGAGCCCAGAACCCTGGGTAGCCTGGCCACATGTAGCTCCTTCAGCAGTTGAGAACAGAATCCTGGGCCGATGACCACGCCAGGACAGCATGTGGTGTTTAAGCAATAGCTTTGTTTTATTGTATTAAGGCGAGGTTTTTTACTGTCTTCTTCTGATTACAGAATTAATATACCCTCTTGTATAACACTGAAAATATAAACAGTATAAAGAAGAAAATAAAAATCACTCGTAGTCTCAATTGTCGACAGATAGGTCATGTGTTGCTTCCTGGTTCTTCTGTTTTTTATTTATTTATTTTTTATTTTTGGAGTCTCACTCCGTCGCCCAGGCTAGAGAGCAGTGGCGTGCTCATGGTCACCCCAGCGTTGACCTGCTGGGCTCCGGCGATTCTTCGGCCTCAGCTTTCCAAGTAGCCGGAACTAACTACAGGCACACGCTACCACGCCCAGCTAAGTTTTTAATTTATTGTAGAGATGAGGTCTTGCCAACTTCCCTGGGCTGGTCTCAAATCCGTGGGCTCAGGCAATCCCCTCACCTCAGCCTCCCAAAATGCTGGGATGACAGGCTTGAGCCACCATGCCCAGCCTCTTCCTGGTTCTTACTTTCTCTCCCTTTGTGCATGCGTGTGTGTGTGTGTGTGTGTGTGTGTTTTGTCATATGTGACAACAGCTGACAATTACAGCTCTCCAACCAGCGTTAAGCATTGTGCTAAGCAATTTGCAAAGCTTATTGCATTTAATTCCTAAAGAAAACCTAAAAACTTCAACTGGGCCTGAGTTGAGGTCACATTCTATACCCAGGGCGATACTGTGCTTTAGACACTTAACATGACAACACAAGCATCTCTTAAGGCACCGTTCGTTCTTCCAAAGCTTGATCTGTAAAGGTTGTGTGACATTCCAGAGCATCAGTATGTTGTTTCTCTCATCATTTCTCTTTCTGGAACATTTCAGTTCTTCTTTCCAGCTTTTTGGCTTTATAAATAATACCATGATGAACATCGTTGAGCATAGCCCTTTCTAGACCAGCTCCCTGGGAGTGGAGGTATTAGGTCCAAGGTTACAAATGATTTTAAGCCCATTGATTTGTCTGAATGAAATTGCTCCCCAGAGATAGAATCACGCATTGCATTCTGATTATTGAGGCATAAGTCTTTGGATCTTACATCCAGTGTTTTATGCAATTAAAAAAAAAAAAAGTTTCGTTTTCTGAAGATCAGGTTTTATTTATTTACTTGTTTATTTATTTTTAAGTCAGGGTCTCACTCTATTACCTAGGCTGCAGAGCAGTGGCATGATCACAATGATTACAGGTGATGGCAGCCTTGACCTCCTGGGCTCAGGCGATCCTTCTGCCTCAGCGTCCTGGGTGGCTGGGACTACAGGCACGCGTCACCATGCACGGCTACTTTTTTTTTACATTTTTTCACTATGTTGTCCAGGTTTCACTATGTTGCCCAGTCCGGTCTTGAATTCCTGGGCTCAAGCAATCCTCTCACCTCAGTCCCCCAAATTGTTGGGATTACAGTTGTGAGTCACCATGCCCAGCCAAGATGAGGCTTTGAAATAACTTTTTAGTATGGAACATTTGAATCTACAAATAAGAGATGGTGACAAGAAATAAGAAATAAAAGGAGCATCAGAGAAGAAAGTAGATGAAAAATATATTAAAATTCAAAATACAGTCCTCTGAGGTGGAGAAGACAACTGCAATCTTTTTTCTTAAAATCTATAGATGGTAGGTTCTTCTGTTAATTAATTTACAACTTAAGTGCTGGCTGGTTGTCAATTTGTTGCTGAGATAGAAAGAAGAAATGTATACTTTGTGTCGAGAAGGTTATGAGAGCCTTGGGTGTCTCTGTGGTTGTGTGGGCGTCTTTTAGATTTTTCTGCATATTGAGCTTTGACAATTTACAAAAAGAGAGATGGACTGATAATCATCTTTATATATCAATAACTAAATACAGGGAAATAAGGAAACATAAAATATATTTGTATAACTACCTTTAAGAACTTTACTTCTTCAAGAACTTTACATAGATATATGTATAACTATCATCTGTTTTTATAACTATTCTTACCAAATTTAGATATTACTATGAAATACTGTAAGTATAGATATACACATACAGTTTAGTTGGGTTTTTTTTTAATTAACTACCCAAAAAAAGCCCATAGAAACGGAAAACTTTTGCCACAAGTTACTGTGTGGGTCATGCACAGTCTGTTATGACTTGTTACATCAAATTGAGGCCTTTTGTCTATTACCATATTGTGCAATATTAAATGTAACTAGAGATGTTTGCATTCTTGCACATCTAAATTCTATTTTTATTTTAAGATGAAAAACCAAGAAAATAGAATGTGATACAAATTTGCAGGAAAAATAAAAATTAGTTGATATAACTTACTTGTGTCTTATAAAGTTGGCCTACTTTGTTAAAGAACTTAATGATCTCAATCCTTGTTTTCCAAGCTAGTACAAAATAAAATGAAGTCAGACACTTTTTTTTTGAAAAGTAATGAAAGAAAGAAAGAAAAAGAAAGACAGAAAGAAGGAAAGAAAGAAAGAATATTCTAGCAACCAATCAATTGCCGGGCTTCTATCCGCAGTAGTGGGACGGACATTACATGGAAGGACAGACTGGACTAGCCAGCGGAGAGCCAGCTTTACCAGAATAAACTCCCTCCAGAGTACACTGTGAGCAATAGAAAGAATAAGAGCTTCAAGAAGTGAGACTCATACTGTGCTGAGAACAAAATCTTGGGAAGCTACTTGAAAGATCCAGAAAACAGAAGTGTTCCTTTATGCCCCAAATCAAGCAGAGGCCTGGTAGCCTGCAAGACTGAATACAATTTTATTTTATTATTTTATTTTATTTTTTGAGTTGGAGTCTCACTCAGTCGCCCAGGCTGGAGTGCAGTGGCATGCTCACGGCCATCCCAGCATTGACCTGCTAGACTCTGGCGATCCTTCCGCCTCAGCTTTCCAAGTAGCCAGAACTACAGATGCACACTACCACAGCCGGGTAATTTTTTGATTTATTGTGGAGATGAGGTCTTGCCAAGTTGCCCAGGCTGTTCTCGAACCCGTGGGCTCAGGCAGTCCCCTCACCTAGGCCTCCCATACTGCTGGGATGACAGGCTTGAGCCACCACACCCAGCCTGAATACAATTTCTAAAGGAACTACTACGTAGGCTCTGGGGAGTTCCTGGTCTCTCAATCACATTTGCGGTAACATCAAGAGGTCAGACAGGAGTTGGAGGCTGCAGTGAGCTATAATTGAGCCACTGCACTCCAGCTTGGGAGACACAGCGAGATACAGTCTCAAAAACAATAGGTTTAGAGTGTCAGAAAGCTCCTAGGAACACAAATAAATCTGCCTACTGGAAGCTGAGTTCTGTAATCCTTTCACAGCCTAGAGAAACTTCTATAATGATAGAAATGTGTTACGTACACGCTGGCCAATGCAGTAGACCTTAACCTCACGTGGTCATTGAGTAGTAGAAATTAAGCACATGCAGTGGCCATTGCAGCAGTCTATAGCTACAGGTGACTATTAAAATTCAAATAAATCAACTAAAATAAAATTTATTACAATTTAATTTTTTATAGAGAGGAGGTTTCGTTATGTTACCCAGGCTGGTCTCGAACTCCTGAGCTCAAGCAATCTTCTCGTCTCAGCCTCCCAGTATACTGGCATGGGGTAGCACAGAGAATACACAGAATAAAATGCTCTTTCTGTTTTGGTGACTCACATCGTTGAAAGCCCAAATCCTGCTTTAGGTAAACTTTTGATGTATACAACCTCCAAGAAGTAAAACAACAACAGCAAAGAATGAGAAAGCAGAACTTGTTAAGGAAGAGCTGAGGCAGAGACACTTAACTCAGGGCGGGCGCGACGGCCATGAATCTATTTGAAATGCCACCGGAGTCTGTGTGGCTCCTACTGTGCTCTGTTGGGATGTCGGTTCCTCTCCTTTCTGGTTAAAGTGGTTATTTTGGTGGCTCAATGCTCTCGTGTTCAATAGGCTTGATTTTTCACACAGCTGGGTTATCCTGGGTATGAAAGCTCTCTGCTTAATCTTCTCCATTTCTCTCTGTTCGTTCCGCTACCCAGATGCGAGTGTGAAGCTTTCATTTCTCTCTCTCGGGCTCTGATCGAGTTTGACAGTTTCTATGATGGGCCCCCATAGAGAAATCAACAAATTGCAACTTTAGGAAGAAGAAAAGAGGGCCCTGCAAAAGATATCTCCATTCCAGGGCCCCGCGTGCTGTCTACCTTTCTTATTCCTCGATAAAGTGGGCCCTCGGCTGCCCATTCTACGTTCGTGAGAAAAGCAATTGACCCTGACTACGGCAGGTCACCTTGGTCTGTTTTGAGTTTCCACTCTCGGGTAAAAGCTAGTTAGACTAACTCAGAATTATTTGCAGACGGATATAGTGACGTCTTTAAGTGAGATTCTCTTCTTTTCTATAATTTTTCAAAGCAAAAGGCATCTGATTAAATGAGAACGTTGACTAGCTTTCCTAATGCCTGCAGATGAAGAATTAAAGAACTCCGGGAAACTGAAAAGGTTTTCTGCCCTCTTCGGATTTCAGTGAAGGCCATTCAAAGGTCACTGAGCTACTTGGGTTTGTGTGTGTGTGTTGTTTTGGGGTTTGTTTTTGAGACTGCGTCTTGCTCTGTCTCCCAAGCTGGAGTGCAGTGGCACAATTATAGCTCACTGCAGCCTCCAACTCCTAGGCTCAAGTGATCCTTCCACCTCAGCCTCCAGAGTAGCTGGGACCACAGGCAGGTGCTGCTATACCCCACTAATTTCTTTATTTTCTGTAGAGGTGGTGTCTTACTTGTTGCCTAGGCTGGTTTTGAACTCCTGCTTTAAGCAGTCCTCCCTCCTTGGCCTCCCAGTGTTGAGATTACAGCCTCCAAGAAGTAAAACAACAAAAACAACAGCAAAGAATGAGAAAGCAGAACTTGTTAAGGAAGAGCTGAGGCAGAGACACTTAACTCAGGGTGGGCGCGACGGCCATGAATCTGTTTGAAATGCCACTCTCATCAGCCATCACACCCAGCCTGAATACTTATTATTAACAAGTCTAGGAGGAGATGTAGGTTCAGCTATGATAGGCAAATATATTTTGCTTCAGAGGAAGAAAGATTCAGTGAGATACGACCCCAGGATCGCTGTAATAACTTTAGACACAACTCAAATGAATGCTTTCCACGGAGGAACATTTTTAAAATCAAGGCAAATTCTAATAAGGGGGCAAGTCAGGATAGGGCAATCCCATCAGCATAATTCTACTCCTAATAAATGTAGATATGGGAGGAAGGGGAAATTGCAAGGATTTCTAATGGTGATAGAACAGGGCCAAACGACAAGATGACAAACAAGGTGACCCCCACGGGAAGCACTTACGGATTCAAAAACCAAATAATGAAGAGTGTAGGAAAATAAGATGAATGTAGCTGAGTTAATATCTGTTCTTTGCACTTATTAGAGAAGGGCAAAAGCCACTTGACACCGCTACTGTTAATTAGCTAACATCATCACTGCCTGCTTTCCCGTATCTGAATACTTGCTAGAATCTAGCATGATCTTAAGTCAAATGTTTACTGGAGGCCCCTGTCATGCACATGAAATTGCAGAAACATTCCACATGAATTATAGCAAGGCATCCTGTGCAATAATTAGGCTCACTTTAGAAGAGCCTATCCCTACCAGATTTCAAGATGGAAAATAATGACATCAGTTGTCAGTTCCTTCTACATTATGTCAAGTATTCAAAGAACTGTTTATTTATTTTAAAAAATATACATGCTGCAAAAAAAAAAAAAAGAAAAATTGCCTGTAATCCTAGTACTTTGGGAGGCTGAAGCAAGAGGATTGCCTGAGCCCAGGGGGTTCAAGACCAGCCTGGGCAACTTGGTAAGACCTCGTCTCTACAATAAATCACAAATACTGGCCAGGTGTGGTGGTGTGTGTCTGTAGTTCCAGCTACTTGGAGGCTGAGGCAGAAGCATTGCCTAAACCCGGCAGGTAGAGGCTGCGATGGCTGTGAGCATGCCACTGCACTCCAGCCTGGGTGACAAGTGAGAATACAACTCAAAAAAAAAAAAAAAAAGAAAATTTAAATTAAGAAATCGAAGACACTGAGACAGAAGGAAAGTAAGAGAGGCATCTGGTTAGCATGTAGTTCGCCACCGTTTTTCTGCATGTCCTGGAAGTGTCAAGTATCAATTTGGCTTTTAAGTATCTAGCAGCCGCTGCAAAGAGAAAACATCCAGTTAGGAGACACATGATGATCGTCAAGTCCAAACTAACCAAATGCTTGGGATAAGGACAAATATTCCTATTCGGACACCCAGAGAGACTTCTCGTCTTCTCCTATCTGAGGGGACATCACCGCCTTCTGCGTCTTCACCAGGTCAAGCCAGGACACAGACAGGACGCCTTCTGCCTGGCTATACACTTCTGCCTGTCACATCTTACAGTACACAGTTGACTCTGTTTGCCAAAATCCAATGACGTTATGTGGGCTTTTAATATGTGAAGGTCATGCCGGGTATGGTAGTCACACCTGTAATTCCAGTGCTTTGGGAGGATAAAGAAGGAGGATTGCTTGAGGCCAGGAGTTTGAGACCAGCCTGGGCAACATAGCGAGACTTCATCTCTAAAACAATTAGGCCAGGCATGGTGGCTCAAGCTCTGGGAGACCGAGGTGAGAGGATTGCCTGAGCCCAGGAATTCGAGACCAGCCTGGGCAACTTGGTGAGACTTCGTCTCTACAATAGACCAAAAAATTTTCTGGGTATGGTGGTGCGTGCCTGTAGTTCCAGCTACTTGGAAGCTGAGGCGGAAGGATCACCTGAGCCCAGCAGGTGAAGGCTGTGGTGGCCATGAGCATGCCACTGCGCTCCAGCCTGGGTGACAGAGTGAGGCTCCAACTCAAAAAATAAAAAAGTTAAAAAAAATAATAATAATCCAGGCATGGTGGCACACACCTGTTGTCCTAGCTACCTGAGAGACTGAGGTGGGAGGATTACTTGAGCCCGGAGTTCGAGGCTGCAGTAAGCTAAGATTGCACCACTGTACTCCAGTCTAGGCAACAGAGAAAGACCATGTCTTTAAAAATGAATGAAAGAAGCCGGGCTCGGTGGCTCAGCCTGTAATCCCGCGCCTTTGGGAGGCTGGGGTGAGTGGATTGCCTGAGCCCACGGGTTCGAGACCCGCCTGGGCAAGGAAGACCTCATCTCTACAATAAATCAAAAAAATTAGCTGGGCGCGGTAGCGCGCGCCTGTAGTTCCAGCTACTTGGAAGGCTGAGGCGGAAGGATCGCCGGAGCCCAGCAGGTCGAGGCTGCGGTGGCCAGGAGCGGCCACTGCACTCCAGTCTGGGTGACAGAGTGAGACTCCAACTCAAAAAA